>PVJA010029153.1:0-26916 GCA_004027025.1 Myocastor coypus | reverse complement strand
AATGTCACCCTTTTTGTAGATTCGCATGTATGTGGCCAAAGGAACCACCCCATGTTTTCTAAAGGGCCTGGAGAACATAAAACGGGTTCCCCTCCTCTTGCCCTTTGTGTTAGTCATTTTGACAAATTACTGGAAGATGGCGGTTCCGGCCGAAAGCGGAATTTAATTTTCAATTCTACATCCTCTGCTTCTGTTGCAGCCATCTGTCATACGTAGCTGATGAATCTGAACTCCTTGATGTGAAGGCCCGCTTGGCTCTGACACCAGACTAGGTGCTTCTACAGGAGGTCAATGCACTGAATACCTATTTTTTCCAACCTCACATGTCCTGAGAGTAAAGCATTTAACTTTGATACCGACAGTGAGTCAGACTCAGAGTCTGGACATGGGGAGTTAGAGTAAAGATCTAGGGAGCTCACACTGACTCTAGCATTTCTTAAAGTAGAAGAGCTCAAATTTCTGATCCCAAGATAGCTGCAGCCCAGTGGTTTGTGGTGCTCAGAGAGAGGAAGAGCCACATGAATTGCTTAGCACCTGGGGTTTAGGTCTTATCCCTGGAAATTTTACCTTGAACCTTATTCTTCACCCCTTCCAAAGGCTGAATTTTACTAAATTCTGAAAATCATGTAATAGTTACATTTTCTTTATATGTGAACATAATTTATTTTCCTCCTGTGCTGGATCTCCTAATTGTTCCAAAGGACACTCAATGCCCTTTCTACATATTTTATTGCTTTCAACCGATAACCTAACTGATAACTGTAGTGCTGTTTCCTAACATTCCTGATATTTCTTCTGACCATCTGCACTCCTTCCCAACTCCAAGTTTATGCCAAGAAAAACTAAACACATCCAGAAGAAATCAGATAAAGTTTTAAAAACCATATGATTTGACATGACAAAAATTTATATTTGTGATCCTAGAATTATGCTTAAGAGCAACATGAAATACTGAAATTTTTTCTTTGTGTGGATGCACTGGTATTCAGTGCATGAATATTTAGACTCGTTATCTAACCGTGCTGAATTGCCGTCCTTACCAGCAGGTAATGGCCATGATGGCCCATTCTGATCAGCTTTGGTTTGAAGTTCGCTGTGTCTGCAAACAAGATAGCTTCTCCTGTTTGTTTTCAGGCTCCAGTTGAATGCAGTATCATTGTCCTTGCTTTCATTTTCACTCTATACATTTCCTTTTGAATGTATTGCATCTCCAAAAGACAATATATGATTTATTTTTCTTATCCAGTATGCCAATCTGTGTCTTTTGATTGAAGAGTTGAGACTATTGGCATAGTAATGATTATAAAGTATTTATTGAATCCCGTCGTTAAATGATTTTTCCAGGGATGATTCCTTTATTTTTTTTCTTTATGTTCAACAATTCTCTCAGTTAACCATACACTTCCTTTTGGGCCTGGTGGTGCTGTCAGTCTTCCTGTCTCTTTCTTATATATCCTTCGTGATAGTGGTCACATATATCTTCAGGATTTCTTTGTTGTGGTAGGTCTTTATTTCTCTGTTAATTTTAAAAGTTAATTTTCAGGACATAAAAGCCTTCGTTGAAAATTGTTTTCTTTTAGGTTTGGAAAACTTGACTCTAGCTCTCTTGGTTTTTAAGTTTTGTGCTGAGAAATTTTGAGTTTGCCTTTATAGGTTACTTGATATTTTTCTCTAACAATCTGTAGCATTCTCACCTTTTGTTTGATCTCTGAAAATTTGATTACGATGTGTCATGGAGAGTTTTCTCTAGTCATGACCATTTAGGGTTCTATATTTTTCTTATTCTTGAGTATTGAATTATTTCCCTAGATTGGAAATTTTTCTTCTATGATTTTAGTGAATACATTTTTATGCATTTTAAGTCACTTTCTAATTTTTCATTTATTTATATAATTCTGGGAGAGTGGCATCATGTATCAGGTGTTGGATCCACTTTGTACGATGTCTTGTCAGTTTTAGGATATCACTGAGTCTAGGCCCTACTACACCTACCTTGTCTTCTAGCACTTGGTTTTCACGTGGGTTGAATCAGTCACCCATGCTTTCTGTTAACCTTTTCATATTCTTTTCATATTGTTTATCTCTGCTTGCTCACTTTCTTGTCATACGTTCTAGCTCTTTTTTTGAAGTGATAATTCATGTCTTGTATTTTCTTAACTCAGCTTATTGTTGCATTCATGTATATTAGAAGTTTTTTTGATAAAATCCTTAATTTGTTTAATTAAATTCTCTTGGACCTTGCTAAATATCTTATACATTTGCTTATGCTTTTTTTTTTTTTTTTTTTTTTTTTTTTTTTTTTTTTTTTTTTTTTTTTTTTTTTTTTTTTTTTTTTTTTTTTTTTTTTTTTTTTTTTTTTTTTTTTTTTTTTTTTTTTTTTTTTTTTTTTTTTTTTTTTTTTTTTGGTATGTCTTCATACACTTTGACCATTTTGACCATTTGTTCTCTAAGCTTTTCATATATAATTTCCTCTTCTTCAGTATCCATGAGATCAGTGTGGGGAAAGTTAAGGGACGGAGGGTCGTGTTGTTGCTTTGTTTTCTCATATTTCTAATTGTTGCACTATCAGTCAAAATAGAAGCTGTCTCTGCCATGGAGATCTCTTTCATTAGATTCTCTCACACTTGTGATGTATTACCTTATGGTGCCTTGCCTTGTGATGTGGCTATGGTTATGTTTTGATATTACTCTCCTCTTCATTGAGTATGATTTTGAGTTTCTTCTTCATGTTTAAGCTTTTACGGAGGACTTGATCCTTATTTCCTCTTGTGTTTGCAGAGGCAGGACCACCTCATCAGGAGTAGAGTTTAGCATTCCAGACTTCATTGTTCCTTTTCTATATGGTCTTCAGTTTCTCTGTTTCACATTTTTATAAATTTTAACTGACAAATAGTAACTATGTATCTACAGGATACAGTGTGATGTTGTGATATATGTGTACACTGTGGTATGTTCATATTAGGCAAACTAACATATCTATCACATTTCTTCTTTGTGATGATAACATTTAAAATCTACTTTTTTAAAATATTTCAGAACCTTGGGTTCTATGTCCTATAGTAGTTCACTGAAATTTCTTCCTCCTGTCTAATTGAATCTTTGTACCCTTCAAATAGCATTTCCTGTTTCCCTATTCACTCCCACGTCCAACTCCATGACTATGTCTTTTTAGAGCCCACATACAGGTGAAACCATACAGTATCTGTCCTTGTTTGATGGACAGCACATTCACACTGCCTTGAATGATGGAGTTTCTTCTTCCCCAAAGTGCGAACACTATACCATGGTGATACATACCATGCTTTCTTTTTCCACTGGGCATCCACTGGAGGAGACTTATACTGAGTCTATACCTTGGCTATTGTGAATGGTGCTGAGGGTGTACTTGAGGGAACAGATGTCTCTTTGAAGATCTAAGTTCAATTCCTTTGCACATAAACCCTACAATAGACTAAATCTTAAATGTGCTTCAGTGGACCATGGGCTAAAGGCTTGCCTCCAGACTGCGGTGCTCTTGGGAGGCTTTCAGGACCTAGTGCAAGGAAATCAGGTCACTGGGGGTACACTCTTGAAGGGAATATTGGGGCAGCCCTCTCCCTCCTTTGCTTCCCAGATACCACAGGGGAGAAACTTTGCCCTGCTACTGTCTTCCCGCCACAAGGTGCTGCCACTTTGCCACATGCCCAAGGTAGAAGTTCAACTAACCACGGAATAAAGCCTCTCAAACTGAGAGTCAAAATAAACCTTTTCTCCTTCTGAATTGATTACCTCTACTGTTATGAAGCACAGAGAAGCAGAAAGGCAAAGCAGAGAAAAAGTATGAACCAGCTCTCAGCTGCAACTCTGGCTCCCTGAGGGAAAGAGAGCTCAATACTATAAACAGAAGATAAGCCCAGAAAGTACAAACAGCTTGCAAAATAAACAGCTGTCTCAGCTGCCAGAGAAACCCAAGGTTCTTTCAGGCTTTGACTCCCCTGTGAGTTTTTGTCTGAAAGAGACTCCCCTGTGTGGCAGGCTAGCTCTGCAGAAGAAAGCCACTCCAATGCTTCCTGTATCCTAGAGTGCTGCAGACAGAAGCTATCCTATGAGAATGCCCATTTTGGGGGGATTGAACCATTCTGGGGATCATAAAACACAGAACAAGCAATATTCTGTGTCCCTGGAAACAACCTGTTGCACGGAATGGGTGGGAGATGGCTATAAGAGATTATCTTAGAGGAAAGGTCAGTGACAGAACTATCGAGAAGTTCAAACAGCAGGGATGTATGCTGTGGAAGGCACAGTGGTCACTGGCAGCACTCATGGTGGCACGGCCTGGGGGAGAGGTGCCTGGAGCAAGCGCACACCTATCCAGCCCATAGGACACAGCTATGGGGTGGCAAGTGTCCCGGTGCACATACAAATGAAAGCCTTGGCAGTAAATAAAGCGGTGCAGCAGACACTTTACCATTACTCAGGTCTACTCAGTGGGAAAAGCAGATCCAGGCTCAAAGTACCAACCTATTTGGTTGGAGGAGAGATGAATTACATCAGACTCCAGTTACAGATCACTACTCATGCCATGCCTTGTGGAAGGCAATATTGAAGGATCCAAAAGATAATGTCCAATCAAAATACCTCAGTTGGGAAGGATGTTTTGGATGTCTTCCTCCCTGCCCCCACACACATCCACCTTTTCTAATTTTCTTTTATGTTTTCTTTTTTTTTTTTTTTTTTGCATACGGGGTGTTCAGGGTCTCAGTACTAGACTGGACTCCCAGTGATCCGCCTGTTTACAGCTTCTCAAGAGCTGGGATTACAGACACGTGCCAGCACACCAAGTCTCAACTGCTGTCTTGCACGCCCTAGGGGTGGAGCTGGCATGTCAGGACTGGGGATGGAAATCCCATTCCCCTGAGGCTGCTTGCAGGTGCATTAATCTGCTGAGCCACTTGGCAGGTCCTAATTTTCTTATTTTTATCTAATTTTGTACTTATTTGAAATGCTTTAGTTACTCTATCACTTGCTCTTACCTCTCTCATGTTCTTTTTACTGTTTTATCTTGTTGCTTATTTTTTCCTGTTGCCTACGTCTCCCTTAAAAAATACTATCATAAATTTCATCTTCATGATTTTATATCTCCTAATTTTTGAAATATTACTTTTCTATTGTTATTGGTGGTGCAGTTGCTGGTTTTGATTGGTTTTTATTGTGTTTCTTTGCTTCGTCTCAATGCGATTCTTGCGTAGTACAATGGAGTGAAACCCTCATTGAGAAAATCTCACTTAAGAGTGAAAGAGATCGCTGTCTCGACAGATGCATGCATCTCAGATACACAGACATGGAAAAAGGCAACATGACTTCTCCAATGTCTGTAACTATTGATGAACTGAGTACAGTAATATTGAAATGGATAAAATATTGGATAATGAATTCAAAAGATTGATTTTACAAATAATCAAAGAATATGCATATATTCAGGTGAGTGATTTTAACAAAGACAATGGAGGCCAATTGAGAGAAAAATGATGCAGTGCTGAATGTTAGCTACTCAGCTTCTCCAGCATAAAGCATTATATACAAGTCTGGAAACAACAGCACAGAGAGAAATTAAAGGGATTCCAAGCCACATCACATCCATGCAAGAACTGACAGAGGGGAAGAAAATCGGATTCACAACTACATGAAAAATAGCTCAATGTCACAGACTGGCAACCACATGGTACAGCTGGCAAGGTTGTGGAGAGTCAGCAAAAGCAGCTTTGCTCCTCAATGGGAGGCTGAAAGTAGACCTAGACCAGGACAGTCTAGTGCAGCCAGCGGCAGCAGTGAGAACCCCAGATGCTTTCGGAGTGGCCCAGTCCACACAGTAACAAGTTAGTGAGTTAGAGAGAGCCTTCCTCCCTCCTCCCATGATGAAGTATCGGCTGAAGGATAGGACCCCTATTTTATCTCAAAGTGCTCCATGCTTCAAACTCCAGGGGCAGAGTAGCCCTGGAGTAATTTCAAAGTCAGCATCTAGGAGTGGAGTGAGAAAAGAGTCATCCTGTCACATAGACAACCAGCAGTTGGACAAGAGACTAGGGTAACTTGGTTGAAAAATAAGAGCTGGAACCCAGACTACAATCCAGAAAGTGCCAGAAGCCAGTCTTAGCCCTGCCTGCAAAGGACTAGAGCCAGCCTCCTGTTTGGTGACCAGCAGCACAAGCAGGCAAGAGGCTTTATCTAGTGATGGCATAAAGGTATTTCCCCCTCCCCACCCTCTAACCAGCCACACAGCAAGCAAGCGGTCTTGGGGAGGTCAAGGGCACCCATCTTCCCTGTAGCCAGCAGGCAAGCAACCTTGGCTAGCTGTAGGCAAGTGTTCTCACCTCACCTACCACCAACTTGTGTATGAGGGATCAGCTGTGTAGCTAAGATCAGCTGCACACTCAGAAATAATCCTACCACAGACCTGAAAGTTCCTCAGAGAAATCTTGGCCATGATTAGGAACTAACACTGAACTAGAGGCATGAAGGAATTTTTAAAATATTTTTTCTATTTTTAGTTTTTAAAGGGTTGAGCTCGGCAGAATGGCTCAGTGGTCTAAAGCGCCTGCTTGGGAAAGCTTGGGTGGCTTCAGGGACCGCGGCTCTATCCCGGGCACCACATGCTGAGCCAGCCCTGCCCTCAGGGCGGGCTGAGCCGGCCATAAAAATGAGTGAATAAACAAGCAAAGGTTGTGAAACAATAAATAAATAAATAAATCTTTTAAAAATAAATAAATAAATAAAGGTTTGCGTAGGTTTTAAATTTTATTGTTTGGTTTGTCTTCTGTATCCTGCCTCTCTCTTTGATCACCAGTTTTTCTGTGTTCTCTGATGTTTACAGATGAATGAATACTGGCTCTAATCTTTCTGTCTTACCTCAAAATCTTTTTGTTTTCTCCTTCACTCTTTCTTTCCTGCTCTTTACTCTGGCTTTGGTAAGTTGGATAATCATCCTTGGTCCTTCAGCTTTGCTTCTTCAACAATCAATCTGTTTTGTCCCCTATTCCTCTTAAATTCCCCTTCCCCATGGGGTAAATTCACCCTCTCAATGGAAAATCCCTGGCATATAAATTTTTAGTCTATGTTGGATGTTGTAATATAATCATGAATGTTTCTATATTTAGAGATTTACCAAATGAGAAGTTTCAAGGTATCATCAGTTCCAAAACTCTTCTTGGTAGTATTGTTACTACTAATTATACTACTTTAGCCAAGGTACCATAGTTGTGGTAATCAGTTGTTCCATCTTACATCATAACTGTGATAATCTGGGATTATAATCATCCCAATAGTCCTATACCAGAGGATGGTGTATTGAGCCAAACAGAGAGCAACACATCATCCCTAGTAAAGTACAATGATGGGATCTTGAGATAAATTCATACAGCAATAGCAGTTATAGCTAGAAGACATCTCACAGGAGGAGACATTTCCTAGAAAGCTTCGATATTAGTTTTGAGGGCTTTTTTTTTTTTTCCAGAATGGGAGATTGAACTCAGGACTTTGTACTTGCCAGGCAGACACTTGTGCCCCTGAGCTATCTCCCCAGTCCTAACTTTTGATATTAGTGAAAAGTTATATAACATAGGGAAAATATAAACAGCAAACAAAAAATTAAAATTAAAAATATATAATAATAACATATAAAACCAAAATGCAATCCCAGACTTCCAGCAAACCAAGGGCAAATATAGGGGATAATGAGATAATAGTAAAGATCCCAGAAATCCAGGAAAAGAATAATATACTAAAAGCTGCTAGAGAAAACAAATAGATCACATTTAAAGGAAAGCCCATCAGAATAACAGCAGATTTCTCTTCACAAACCATGAAGTCAAGAAGAGCACAGAGAAGAGTGCTTTAAGTCCTCCATGAAAACAAATTCCAGCCCAGACTACTATATCTAGCAAAACTTTCCTTCAAGTATGAGGAAGAAATGAAATATTTCCATGATAAGAAACAACTAAACAATTTCATGACATCAAAGCCAACCCTACAAGGCATAATAAAAAGAAAAATTTAGAGAGACCAAAACAATCCAAACTCAACAAATGAGAACAGAAAGAACCCACCAAATAGGGCAACCAATTAAACACAGGAGAAAAACAGGTAAAACAGTAATAAGTAAAACTGATGTCAATCATAAGTCAATACATTTCAATTATAACCATCAATGTAAATGGACTCAATTCTCCAATTAAAAGAAATAGACTGGCAGAGTGAATAAGCAAACAAAATCCAACCATATAGTGTATACAAGAAACACACTTAACTCAAAGAAACTGACAGGCTAAAAGATAAAGTGTAGAAAACAATACTACATGCTCCAGCACCTCAGAAAAAAGCAGGAATAGCAATCTTGTTTGCAAACACTTTAAATTTCAAACCAGGTTTGGGCAAATGAAATAAAGAAGGCCACTACATACTGGCTAGGGGAAAAATTCAAGATGAAGAGGTAACAATCATAAATATGTATGCACCCAGCATGAGAGCACCAAGTTATATAAGACAAACCTTAATGGACATGAAAAAAATCTCATATCCAATACCACAATCTTAACAGGAGACCTTAACATCCCTTTATCCCAAAAGGACAGGTCAAGAAGACAAAAAATTAGCAAAGAAGTAGCAGAACTGAACCACAACTTGAAACAAATGGACTTAGTAGACATAGACAGAGTGTCCCACCCAAACACTTCAGAATATATGTTTTTTTCATCTGCACATGGGACATTTTCTAAAATAGACCACATATTAATCCATAAGTCATGCTTAAATATATGCAAGAAAACAGAAATTAGCCCATGCATACTATCTGACCACAGTGCATGGACATTGGAAATAAATGACAAAAGAAAGCACAAAAGCCTGAGAAATATGTGGAAATTAAACACCACCCCTTTTAGCAACCAGTGGATTATAGATGAAATTAAATGAGAAATTAAACAATATCTACAATTTAATGAAAATTGAAACATAACATACCAGAATTTATGGGATGCAACATAAGCAGTTCTTAGAGGAAAGTTTATAGCCCTGAACTCACACATTAAGAAAAAAGAATGGAAACAAATAAATACTCTGATGCAACACCTAAACTGACTAGAAAAGGAAGAGCAAACAAAATCCAAAACCCAAGGGGGGTGGGGCGATTAGAAAGATTAGAGCAGAAATCAATTCAACTGGGACAAAGAAAACAATACAAAGAATTAATGAATTGAAAAGCTGGTTCTTTGAAAGATTAAATAAAATTGATAAGCCCCTAGCTAACCTCATCAAAAAGAGGAAAGAAAAGACTCAAATTCAAACAATAAGGAATGAGAAGGGTGAAATTACTACAGACCCAACAGAGATTAAGAGAATCATAAATAGCTGCTTTGAGAATCTTTACTCTCACAGAATTGAAGACACAGAAGAAACGGACAGATTCCTAGAAAAGTATACATTACCAGAACTGAATCTAGAAGATATAAAAACTCTCAACAACCCAATAACAGCCAATGAAATACAAAATGTAATAAAAAGTCTACCCACAAAGAAAAATCCAGGACCTGATGGATTCACCTCTGCATTCTATAAGAAATTTATAGAAGACATAAGCTCAATACTTCTCAAATTATTCAGTGCAATTGAAAAGGAAGCAATCCTCCCAAAATCATTGCTAGAGGTAATGATATCATCATACTGATATCAAAACCAGAGAGAGATGCAACCAAAAAAGAAAACTACAGTCCAATTTTTCTCATGAAAATAGATGCAAAAATGCTCAACAAAATCCTTGCCACTAAAGTACAAGGAATCGCCGGGCGTGGTGGCGCACGCCTGTAATCCCAGCACTTGGGAGGCTGAGGCAGGGGGATCAGTGTGAGTTCGAGACCAGCCTGGGCTACAAAAGTGAGCTCAAGGCCAGCCTCAACTGCATAGTGAGACCCTGTCTCAAAAAAAAAAATAAAAAATAAAAAATAAAATAAAATATAAGGAATCAATCTCAGGACCTTGCGTTTTCTGCGTTCTTAACCCCTATAATTTTTTTTAGAAGAATGACTTAAATGCAAAATGCATTTGGAAGAGTTAAAAAAATTAATGTTTATTGAATGTGTTAATGTTTAATTATTTGATCAGTCTTCTATACCTACATCTATTGATCTATACTGATTTGATGATGAAAATATGTAATGTAACAATTGTTAAATTTTTCTTGTTTTGAAATTCTGTACTATATGTACTCTTACTTGTTACTGTTTTTTTCTATCTTAATAAAAATAAATAAACAAATAAATATTAACCACTTGGCTTTCCATGTTTACTTATAAGCCTGTCCAAGGCCTAATCCCCTTGTCTGGAGATGGGCATCAAACTCACAGTAAGTGAACCTGAGTCACTGGTCCTGGATGAGGCCTGTAGTGACCTATGAGTCTATGAGGCCTCAAAGGATAACATAAGGCCACAGTTAAGGAACTCTGGCTCCAACTTCAATGAACTAGATAAACACTATAGTTGCAGCCATGGCACTCCTTTCAGGAAGGCCTTCCTGGAGACAATATGGTCCTCCTAAATTGGTCATTCTTGAATGGATGCCCAAGGTCCTGATCACATTTCCATGCTCTTCTCAGTAGCCCCCTTCCCTTTTGAGAATCAAATAAATACAGCCTTCCAACAAAGATCTTCACCTTAGCGTCTAAAGAATCTTGAATTCTCCTAGTGGGCCTTCAACTTCCAGGAACTCTAAAGCTATAGCAATTGACTCTTTTATTTATGCCTTTGCGGCCTATTTGTTTGAGAGATTGCAGGCTTGGCCAGTATATCATAACTAAATGATATTATTAAGCCACTAAAACAGAAATAAACTCACAGGCTGAGGAGGCAGAGAGAAGAGAGATATGATGTGCATAATGAAACACTTGCTCACCAAATCTAGGATAGACATATTTTTTAAAAAAAGGATCATATAAAAATAATAGAAACCATGAATGCCTAACATAGGAAAGAAATTAATCCATGAAACAGATTCAAGTAGACAACCAGAAAATTTTAAATTCCATTAAAGGTTTGCAAAACTCTATCAAAAATAGGGACTATAGAGACGATACAAAAGATGAATGTTTTGTTATACAAGTCTTGCTTTAACTTGCCCTTGATCACCCAGTAGTCAAACTTAATTGTGAGGCATAAAACGCAGAATTGGTTTAGTATGATGAGCTGTAAGAGGCTTGAATCAACAGCCTCCAACATTGCCAGTTTCACCAGTAATTATGGAACATTGGACTATGTATACAACTACTTCATCTCAGTTCAAAGAGAAGAAATTTTTTCGTTTTTCTTCTTTCCTTACCAATATCGATTAGAAAATTTATCATGTCTACACCCTGTGCTTTGTATAACTACTATGAGGACAACAATATGCAATGTGTCAATTATTGCAAATGTACTACTAATGTGTTTTGAAACTATCATGTTGTTATTTCTTATTAAAAGTAGTAAAAAAAAAATAATGACTATAGAATACCAGACCTAGAAAGCAAGGACATTATTAGTGATCATGAAAGGAAAGATCTCTTAAAATAGCAAGGGTCCATGAAAAAACAATCCAACTGCAAAATGATGCAAAGAAAATTGACAAAAGACCAGTAGGAGTCAATGAAAATGCAGAAGTCAACACAAATGACATAAGAAAGACAATGCAGGGCATGAAAGACTAATTGAATGAAGAAATGGAGATTCTGAAAAAGAATGAAATGAAAAGTTCAGGTAAGTCAAGTAAAATATTTTATTGAAAGCCTCACCAATAAACTACAACAAACAGCACAAAGAATATCAGAGCATGGAGACAAAGACAATAAATTATCTCATTTCAATCTGTACTGAAGAGGGCCAGGGCACAGAGTCCTGAGTTCAATTCCCAGTACAAAAAAAAAAAAAAAAAAAAAAAAAAAAAAAAAAAAAAAAAAAAAAAAAAAAAAAAAAAAAAAAAAAAAAAAAAAAAAAAAAAAAAAAAAAAAAAAAAAAAAAAAAAAAAAAAAAAAAAAAAAAAAAAAAAAAAAAAAAAAAAAAAAAAAAAAAAAAAAAAAAAAAAAACTAAAGAGAAAAATAAGAAAATGTAAGAATGTGTAAAGCCCATAGATCATAATCAAAAGGCCAAAACTGAATATTTGGTTTTAGATTAAGAGGTCAGGGTATACTTAAAGAGAGAGAAATCCTTCTCCATGAAATAGTAGCAGATAATTTCCCAAATCTAGGGAAAGATAACCAACCAGGTAGACCAGTAGCATACATAAAAGAACCTTTACAAATATGCGATTATCAGACTACTATAAATGTAAAATAAATAATATTGAAAGCAACAGGAATAAAGCAAGGGATCACTTATAAAGCAAAACAACAAAATTCTCAGCAGAAACTGCAAAGGTCAACAGCATAGAATGGTGTATTTCATGCCCTGAAAGAAAATAAACTCTAAACTAGATTGCTACATTCAGCAAAGCAATTTTTTTAAAATTTAGGATGAAATAAATACCTTTTAAGATAAGCATAAACTAAAGAAATGCATGAACTCTGAGCAGCATTATGGAAGAAATTCTGTACACAAGTGAAGAAGCAAGACAAACATAATCAGGAGAGCACATGAAAGAATAAATGTTGCCAGAAGAGAAAACAAGCAGATGAAACTGCAGAAAGAATAAAATGATTAACTGAGTAAATCGTCAAAGTTCTAAGATAAAAAGGGAGAAAAATTAATATAAATTAATAATATATTCATCAATTTTTTCACTAGTACAAATGAAATTAATGATACCAAAACCAAAAAGGAAGAGGGGAAAAAGAAGAAGAAAAAAAGAAAGAAGTGGAGGTGGCACCAGAAGAAGAAGAGGAGGAAAATAACAACATGATAAGAATGGTACCTACCTTTCAGTGTCACTGAATGTAAGTGGCCTCAATAGTCCAATTTAAAGGTACAGACTACTTGTTTGGATTAAAAGCCCGACTACTGTTTCCAGGAGTCCTCAGTAAAAAGAACATGTACAAACTGAAAATGAAAAACTAGAGGGGGTATTCTAATCAAATGGAGCCAAAAAGCAAGGAAAAGTAGTTATACTTATAACAGCAAAATAAATCTCAAGCCAAAACAACAAAGAAGAGACAAAGATAGTCATTATCTATTGATAAAAGGAAAAGTTCATCGATATGATATAATTGTATGCAAACATGCACCAGATGTTAGAGTACTGAATTTTATTTTTAAAAAAATCACTACAGGGCACAAAGAAAAGAGTTTGTCTCCAATATAATAATAATATAATAGCCTGCGGTTTCCCTAACCCACCCTCATTTATAGATAGATTTTCTGGATCAAAAAAAAAAACTAACAAACATTAGCATTCTGTATCACTTCTAATGTTCTTCATTATTAGTTATTTTTAAAATATTTTTTAAAAATATAAAAAATGAAAAAGAAATGCCAGCATTAATATGTGCCACAGACCAAAAAAACTTAAGAGATATTCATGCATTACTATGCTATAGATATTACATTCTTCCAATCAGGTTATGGAACTTGCTTCAAAAATATATCATATTTTCAGTCAAACTTCCTGTATCTTATCAGATGATAATGGAATGAAAGAAATCAATAGCAAGAAAAACTACATAAACTTTACAAATACATGGAGGTTGAACAATACATTATTGAATGACCTGCTGGTCATTAAAAAAATTAGAAGGAATTTGTTTTTAATTTCCAGAATAAAAAGAGAATGAAAAAATATGTAATTGGTGGATTATGAGGAAGGCACTTCTAAGAAGGATGTTTATGGCTATGAATGCCTATATCAGAAGGACCTAAAAAAATGAAGTCTAATGATGCATTTCAGGGTCTTAGAAAATCAAGAACAATCCACACCAAAACTAGTAGAAGAAAAGATATAAATATTGGAGCTAACAATAAAGAGGAGCAAGATAAAGAACCATACAAAGGTTGAATGAAACAAAAAGCTGGTTCTTTGAAAAGATTAACCAACCCCTAGCAAAACTAATAAAAAGAAACATAAAGAATATCTAAATTAATAAATTTATTCATTTATTTTTATTTTTGTGTTTTGTATAGGATCTACAGGGTCTCACTGCACAGATGAGGTTCATAGTGACCTTCCTGTTTTACACCACCTAAGCACTGGGATTATAGGCTTGTGCCACTATGCCCAGTCTCAATTGCCCCCTCAGCACACAGGGGATTGAACCCTAGGCCCTGCATCTGCCTAAGCAGGTGCTTCAATCAGCTGATTTATCTGGCCAGCCCTTACAGTAATAAATTTAGATGTGAAAAAGGCAATCCTACAGCAAACATTCCTGAAATCTATTAAGATTATTAGGACCTATCTTGAAAATTTATATTCCAGTACATTTAAAAATCTAGAAGAAATTAATGAATTTCCAATATGTAAATAAAACCTTCCAAAACTGAATAAAGCAGATATAAAAAACTAAATAGATCAACAAAAGTCAATTAGATTAAGCATTAGTAAAATGTTCCCCGACAATGAAAAACACAGAATCAGGTAAATTTACTACTGAACTTTATCACACATTTAAAGTAGAACTAAGATTAAGACTACTCAAAATAGTCTGTGAAGCAGAAAGGGAAGGAACACTTTCAAACTAATTGTATGAAGTCAGTATTGTCCTTACACAATAAGCAGGCAAGGAAAGAACAACAAAAATGAAAACTATTGGACAATATCTGAGTTGTACATGGCTTCAAAAATTATCAATAAAATACCTGCAGGCTGGGGAGATAGCTCCGTGGCACAAGTGCCTGCCTGGCAAGTGTAAGGTAGTGAGTTTGAACACTGGTCCCGCCAAAAAAATAAAAAATATAAAAATATAAATAAATAAATAAATAAATAAAATACCCGCTGACTGAATTCAACAATAAATTAAAAGATCATGACTATGATTGAATTGTTTTATAGGATAAAAAGATTCCCTAAATACACAAATCAATGAACATAATATAGTACATAAAAAGAATCAAGGGGGGAAAGTCATATGATCATCTCTGTAGATGTAGAAGAAACCTTTTATAAAATTTAGTGACGTATCATAATAAAAGCCTTGAAGAAAATAGGTACAGCGGAGTCTTACCGCAGTATAGTTAAGGCTATAAATTGCAGACCTATGAGCAAATCATACTGAATGAGAGAAACAATCAATAATATTGAAAGTATTTCCTACAAAATTAGTAGTAAGACAAGAGTATTGATTCTTGCAGCTATATTATTGATTCCTGTACTATGTTATTCAATATAGTACTTGAAAGTTTAACTCACACAGATAAGGTAAAGGAAATAAATAAAAGTAATACAAATAGAAAGGAGGAAGTCAAATTACCCTTACTTGTAAATGACATAATCCTGTACTTAGATTCTAAAACTTTACGAGAATACTACTAGGTCTGACAAACAAAGTCAGCAAAGAAGCAGGATACAAGATATATATTAAAAAACTAGTAGCCTCTGCTTGCTTCAGCAGCACAGATGCTAAAATTACAGTGATTCAGAAGAGAGTAAAAGGATGACACATAAATTCATGAAACAGTTCATGTTTTCTTTTCTGGGAAAAAAAGTATTCAGAATTAGCTGGCTGGACTCAGTTTAGATGATATCAAAATTACACTAATATAGGAGCAAGGAAATCCTCTTCCATTTTCTGAAATCTTATTCCATCTCTTTTCTCAGAACACTGCAGTTTTCACTGTATAAATCTTTTACTTCCTGTGTGAGACTGATCCCCATTTCATCTTTTAGGTGTTATTATTAAAATGGTGGGGGTCCGGCAGGATGGCTCAGTTGTCTAAAACACCTGCAGGCAGCTGCAGGGACCGCGGTTCGATCCCCAGCACCACATGCTGCACCAGCCCTGCCCTCAGGGCAGGCTGAGCTGGCCATAAAAATAAATAAATAAACAAACAAAAGTTCTGAAACAAGAAAAAAAGATAAAGTTGTGGTTTCCCTAATTTATTGATACATTCATTGTTTGTATACAAAACTTCTGTTGATTTTTGAGTGTTGACTTTGTATCCTGTTATAGTACTGAATTTGGTTATTAAATCAACAAGCTTCTTGGTGGACTTTTTGGGGTCTTCTATATAGTGTCATGTCATCAGCAAATAATGTTAATTTCACTTCTGCCTTTCCAATCATTATTTATTTTATTTCTCTCTCTTGCTGAATTACTCTGCCTAATGTTTCCAGAACTATATTGAATAGGTTTGTCTTTGTGCTACCTTTGTAGTGTTCTTGATTTTAAACTGAAGGTTCTCAGTTTTTGTTCATTTAGTATGTTGGCTAGTGGTTTCTCATAGATGACTTTTACCAGGTTGGAATGTAGATGATCTACTCTGATTTTCTGTAGGATTTTTATCATCAATGAGTGTTGGACTTTGTCAAAAGCTTTTTCTGCATCTGTTGAGGTGATCATGTGGTTTTGTCACTGGTTCTCTTGAAACAGTATATTATATTTATGGCTTTGCATATATTAAACCATCTTTGTATTCCTGGGATGAATCTCACTTGGTCGCCATGTGTAATGTTTTTGATGACTCACTGCATTCTGTTTGCTAGTATTTTAGTGAGGATTTTTGTGTGTATGTTCATTAGGGAGACTGGCTTGTAGTTCTTTTTTTGGTTGGATTCTTCTCTAGCTTTTGTATTGGAATAATGCTTGCCTCCTTGAGTGAGTTTGGGAGAACTGCTTCCTTCACAATTTGATTGAAGAGTTTAAGAAGTAATGGTATTAGGTCCTCCCTAAATTTCTTGTAGAATTCAGCTGTGAATCTATCAGGACCTTGACTTTTCTTTGTTAAAGGTTTTTATTATCATTATTTATTATTATTATTATTATTATTATTATTATTATTATAGTTTCAATTTCATGGCAGGCTTAACTTTCAAAATACATTCCACAAACTGCCATTTCTGAACACTCCTCCATGTCTACAAGGTCTGAGTGCACATCGTGCCTCACTTAGGTTGTTGCTAAGCCTTCTCTGATTGGTCACCCTGTTTTCATGCTTCCTTTTCTTAATCAATTTTCAGCAAGAAGTATGGTTAAAGCTCATACACTCCCCTCACCACTTCACAGTCCAGGTTCCTTGTTCTCTGGGCAACTCAGGCACGAACATGCCTCAGGGATTTTATACTTGCCCTCTTCCCCCCTGGAAAGCTTTTCCTTTAAATATTCAGAAATATGCTTCACTTTCTTCTTCACATATTTACTTAGATGTCAAATTGTTTATTAGCACCATGATAGCAATGGAAGCATGCTATCAACATGTCTGGCCTTCCTTCTCAACTTTGCTTTTCTTTCTCCATATTATATAGCATTAAATAGTTCATAGAGTAACTACTTATCATAGCTATTTTACTCATTATCTACAATACACATTTTTGTCATTTCTATTCACTTCTATGTATTTTATGCCTCACATTATAAACATCAATAAATTTGTTTGGAAATAGTTAATAAACCTCATAATGACTTTTGTCAGTATTGGGAATTGGATCCCAGACAGCCTTTTTTATTTTTTTTTAAAACAAGCTGGGTTCAAACTTATGATCCTCCTGCCTCAGCTTTCCAGAATGCTAGGTTTATAGGTATGTACCATCAGGCCTAAGTAGAGTATTTACTCAGCACAGTAAAATATTTTGTTAGTTGCTAATGAGAATTAGGTCAAGGACATCAGGAAAGATCAGGCCTTTTAAATATCACTAGGAGGGCTGGCCTGATAGCTCAGTTGACTAAAGTGTCTGCTTAGGTTGTACCGTGTAGGCCTGGGCATGCTGAGACAGCGATTGAGACTGGGTGCGGTGACACATGCTTGTAATCCCACCTTGGGAGGCTGAAAACAAGAGAATCGCTGAGTCCAATCTGCAAAGTGAAACCCTGTATACCCTGTCCTAAGTAGAGAAAAAATAGATAGATAAATAAGTAAATATCACTAGGATATTCAAATACCAAATAAAACAATATCATGTCTTAAGAAGTACATTTAGCAATCAGATATGAATATAAACCCCCTGCTGCTACTTTTTGGACATGTGATGGAAAGAAAATTATTTAAGCACTCTATTATCAAGATACTTTTCACCCAGGTCTGGGATTCTTGCTAAATTTCAATAAAATATACATGTAAAGTATCTGGTATATACACAGAACAAAAGCAGTGTCATTGATATAACTGTCATCATCATTGTTATAACTACAAAGTGGCATAATAAGGAAATGGCTAGATCAACCCTCTGGACTCCTTTGTCCCTGTTTAATGTATCTGAAGCAGTCAGCCAAAATGTTTGTTTAAACCATTGGGCTTCTATTGATTTGATTTTAAAAATTAGTAGGTGGGTAAGGAAATGTTCCATGTCCTGACTGCTAGCTATTAGTGATTGTGTAAGTTTTGTTAAAACACGTAAAACCTTATAATAAACAGGACGGATTTCAGTATAAGTAACTGAGGTTTGAATGATAAATGAAAGCATCGTTGCAGATGTGTGGAACAAGTCATAGTAGCCAGAGTTAATTACTTGCCTCTCTTGCACTGGGATACAAAACCACAAGGGTAGATATAATGACATCAGAGACAGGGAATTTCCCCCTGCAGTGCCTAGAAGACAGGAAGTGGAGATGCTTGCCTAATTCCAGGTAACAGCAATTATTTCAAAACAAAATAAAAGCATGTGCTGATGATTGCAAAGCCACAGACTGATTCTATCATATCTTGGAAATTACCAGCCTTTACAAACTGTATAGGCTAATTATATAACAGTTATACAATTTTATAGTTCTTAATGCTTTAGAAGCAAATGTAAAGTACTCATTCAAAGTCAATGTCAAAAATGATTCTTATATATAATTGAAGTGACAATCTCTCAGTTGTGAAAACCTTTAAACTTTAGTGTTCCTTGTTTAATAAAATTTGCAAAAAATGTATTAACGAGTAATGCAAGAAAAAATGTATTTTTATATCAGTTTGTAGTTCAAATGACCGATTTCCTAAAACATAAAAGCACCTATATTTTCCAATGAGGCAACATACAATATGGTCAATGGAGATAAGGGAAATAAATCTTTATTTTCGAAAGTGGTTATATTTTAAGGTATAGTTTCATTTAAATAGACTTTTAAAATTAATTTCCCCTAAATTTTTGGCAAAGCATTCTGGCTTCCACACTAAACAGCAAATTTTTTAAAAGCACTTTGAATCTTATACGTTCAAATCTGTTGCATACAATTTTGCACAAAATTTCTCAAAAGAGAAGAAAATCAACAATTAGTGCTTTCTAATTCTTATATGAGGACTCAAACCAAGATTACGCCGGGGCTTAGCTAGACATGCTGAATAAATATGACAGAAAGAAATTCAATTCATTTGAATTCAATTTGAACAGCTGCCTGTGGTGTCTAGACCCTTAAAGATACTGTGTTTCAAAAACAAAATGCTAAACGGTTAAGTATTTCCAGGACCTAAGCTGGAAGCATGAAGTCAACTTCTTTGTAAGCTGTTAAGAGTTACCCAAATATTTCTAAACACCTGTTCCATGGAAATATTTTCCAGGTTTAAATGGCCAGGAAATTCAAATCAAGCAACAGGGTCACAATGACGTTGGCTTGAATTCCTAAACTAATATGTATAAGACAGCAGTTGGCAAGGGTTGAGGTTTTTTTTTTTTTTTCTTGAAAAAGTAGTTCAAGTGAAGTGTAATAAAAGGCAGATGGCAAATTAAAGAGGGGAATGATCAGACTTATGGAATAGATGTGGTTCATTTTTTGTTGTGAAAACTATTTGTAAACACCAGATCAAGTATGATTTTTAAATTTTAAACCACAGAGATTAATACAAAGCAGAAATGTTTATGGATGGTGCTGCTCCTTGTGATGAAAATCTCCATCTTGGATTTAAATCCATTGCCAATGTCATAAAGGATTTTAAGGCAAGTAAAATCTGTGAGGGTGCAGTAGATGTTTAAAGCGGTTGCAAATCAGACATTACAAATGAATGCACAGGTAGAAATGGGGTCTGCAGACGCCCTGTGAGACCTTATTTCATGCAGTTTGGCATAGTCAGCCAACAGTTAAACACTGTGCGCACTGCTGGGCTCTGAAAATTACAAGGACATGGTGAATGTGCTTGATGTTCAAAGCAAATCAATGCAGATAATTAAAGGGTTGGAAAGCAAGGCCTATGGGCAGAGGTGAAAGGTGGGCAGAGCCACCTCCTTTAATTCCTTCAGGGCAGTCTTCGCATCCCCTTTCCCATCCCCTCAGAGACATGAGTACAATACAGCAGGCAAGGCAAGTCTTTGGGAAAGCCTGTTGGTTGGCCTGGAGAGAAAAGTGAGAACAATGACATGATAACAGTCTTCAGCACTACGAAGGGATATTATTTTTGAAAATAGTGACCAGCTGTCTCTAGCCCCATCCATTTGGAACAATGATTGAGTGTGAAAATTAGCAGGGAACGTTACAGGTTATTTACAATGTGACCAACTTGTTCCATTTCGCCCAGTACTACCTCAGTTTGGGCGCTTAAAGTATCACCCTGGGAAGCTCCTCTGTTAACCAACACAGTCAGTCAGTCAACACTGCAGATGTTTAAATTAGGGGTGATTCTCATCGGACTGAGAAAAGTTAGCTGAATCCTATTTGAGCCAAGAGGGGAAATCTAATGTTCCTTCATGGGGCTTTCCAACCACAGATTCTATACATTCTGCCACAATTATTAACTATCAAGGGCAATGATGATAGTGATAGGAACAGAAGCAATTTTATTTTCTCTCCAAATGAGTTTGTGCTGATGTTAGGTTATGAAAACTGCACCAAATGTATGTTTTAACTTCAAATAGAGGAGCTAACCATCATCACCTAAAGTCATTAAAAGAAGTGTGAACCTTAAAAATATAGAATATCACTTGTGGGTGCAAAGCAAGACAGTCTGTGCTTTGTTGTGCTTAAGGATGGTTGGGCCAAGGAAAACATGACCTAGTGGTTAATAGCAGAGCTTGAAATCATGCAGGTCTGGAAATAGGTGCTTATTATGGAAGTGACTTGGGCCAATGATAAAACTGTCTAAGCATCTGTTTCTTCATCTAAAAAATGGAGATAATGCTATTACCTGCTCATAATAACAAGTTTATAAGATTTTCTTTAGTGACCTTTACTGCAGAGTGATGCCATAATGGAAAAGAGATCTAAAACTAAGTACATAATTGGACTCAGGAGTTGAGCTCCCCAGTAATAATAAAGCATTTTTAGTATTCCCTCTTCATCAGAAACTTTTGTAGCATTTATCAGAATTACACATGGAATAGCAACAGCCCAAGAGAATTATTACTTTCATCATTTTATAGATTACGAAAGTGAAGAAAATAGCGTTTTATACCAAATCACATAGGTAAAACTTGAATTCCAACAGTATGACTTCAAAATATAAACAGTAGTCCTCACCTATTAATTAATTCCAAGATCCCCAGCAGATACCTGAAGTAGCAGATAGTACCAAACCCTCTATGTGCTGTGCTTTTTCCCATGCATACAAACCATGAAATTAGCTATCTTATTAATTAGGAACAGTAAGAAGCTAACAATAGTGAATAACGTAAACAATAACAAAATATTGTAGTAAAATTGCTAGCTGACTAGTGATTTCACTAGCTACTTTAATTTCAAATTTATGAATCATTTTTTCTAAGACTCTCCTCTTAATGTTTGCAGATCACTGTTGTCCTAATATAGCAAAATCATGAAAGCAAAGCTATAAATAAGAGGGGACTGTGGTATGCACAAACATGTTACATTGTCTCTAGATTACTTACTTATTTATTTATTTATTTATTTACTTACTTATTTCACACAGGGTCTTGCCAGGCAACTCAGACTTGTGGTGATCTTCCTGTCTCAGCTTCCCCAGCACTGGGACTATAGACATGTGCTACCACACCTGGTTTCCAGCACAACATGAGGTACTGGGAATCGAACCTAGGTCCCTGTGCTTGCAAACCAGGTGCTTAGACAGTGGAACTATCTCCCCATTCCTCTAGATTATTTTAGAAGGAAACACACCATTAAGGTTTGTTTAAACTACATAATTATTTTTTTAAAAATAATACATAAATTCAACATCCAATAAAATTTCTAATAATTCTTAATCTCTTTGGGGTTTCAGATGAATTCTGTGATTAATTCCTGTTATGGTTTTTGTTTAAAAGTTTTGCCAAAGCCTCATACAGTCATAGATGGAGATTTTCAGAAGTGGCTGAACCAATTAAGGGTGGGTAGTAACTAATTCAGCCCAGTGATTAGTTTGGCACTGCCCTAATTCTAGTGGCCTGGGTACAGAGTAAGGGACAGGAAGAGGCATGCCCTACCCCTTGTTGCTTTGCTGTCTTCTGCCCACCATAAGCAGTTTCTCCTCTGCAGTGCCTGTGTGCCAAGCCACCCTGCCTTGGAGCCCACTAATGATGGACTGAAACCTTTACAGACTGTGAGACAAATAAACTTTTTCCCGTTTAACTTTGGGTGTCAGGAATTTTTTCTCACAGCAAGAAAAATGTAACTAAGTTCCTAAAACTTTCTATTACACTGATTATCAGAGTGCAACATTTGAATCTTTAGGCAGGACATGAAGAAATAACTATACTATCTCTACTTCAGTTTTCACCTAATCCAAACTTCATTTCTATTTCGACTATGTATACTGTGCATGATAAGCGGCTATTTACTGATCAATGAACCCCTACTCAACCATTCCACCTGCAGGTAGCTCATTATTTCATACAGTGAGGCACTTGTAATCATAAACCAGTTTTCTTTGTGTTTTGTTTTGTTTTGTTTTCCGTTCTGTAACTTTATTTCAAAGTTAGCTCTCATCCACATTCACTGTCTAAAATTTTCTGAACGTGGTAACAGGGACGTAGGTTACCAAGGTATGGAGCTTGTTTGGTGAATCTTCATCCACATTCCATTTCCTGGACAACTGCACCTGGATACTACATGGGATGCTCCTTATTGCTTTTTCCCAGACAGCTTTGGTGAGCCTGATGTTGATGTGCATGTCCAGAGTCCCCATCTCCTTCATAACAAACTTCTGGATCTCCTTAAGTTCCCAAGCAGTGCTTCTTGAAGGCCACTCCGCGGAAGTCCTTGTGAATGTTGACTGTGTTTTCTCAGGTTACCACCTCACTGATGGCAGAGCAACCCTTCTTCTTCTCACCACCCTTCTTCATGGCAGCTATCCTAATAGCCCTAGTTGGAGAGGAATAAATCAGAATATCTTATCTTTAGAAGATAAGATTTATCTGATAAAAATTTAAGTAATAAAAGTCTTACTTAAGTAAATTCTTGTCAGAAAATGATTTAAAATTCTGAAAAAAATATGAATGTAAAAGCACTAGGGCAATCAAATAAAACTGATGGGGATGGAAATACAGCAGGAAAGCATCGCCTTAAATGTATAAAGTTTTGGATTTGGACTTCTACTGTTCTTTTGTTTGTAGAGGCTGAAACTCAAATAGAGCCATGATAGTATTATTTTAAGAAACATAAGATTAATTAATATCTTAAGAAATTCAATGTTTGGGACTGGGAAGATAGCTCAGGGATCTGAGTCCCTGCTTAGGCTAGCTTAGGTAGGGACGGGGGACCGAGATTCAATCCTCAGCACCACAGGCCATGCCAGCCTCCTTCTCCCCTCCACAAAAAAAGGAAATTCAACGTTTGAGGTAGCCAAAAAGAGCAAAACAGGAGAGAGAAAAAACAACAGAAGAGGCACACATACATCTATACGGATTCATTGGTGGATTCTATCAAATATCTGAGGAAGAAATAATATTAATCCTTCATAAAATCTTTCAGAATATATGAAGAAATTTCACAAAATATACTTAGGCTGGTTAGGTTAGTATGAAAACATGACATAAAGATATAAGCAAGAAAAATTACAAACTAATATCTTTATGAATACAAATATAAATTTCTTAATAAAACAGTGAAATTCATTAATACATAAAATATTATATCATGACCAAGTGAGCTTCAATACAATAATGTACAGTCAGTTCACCACTTTTTATATAATCACTGTATTTTATTATACCAATGATCAGGAAATAAAATGTACATGATTTACAATAAACGTAGGGAAAACGCTTGTCAAAATTAAATGGACTGGTTACTTTTTAAAACTTAAAATTAGAAGACTGCCAGAGAGACCTAATAGGTTAACACCTTCCCTCCATCCTTCCTGCTAGAGTGTGCTGATTCCAGCCACCCCCTCACCCTGAAGACTACTGAGGAGGCTACCACAGAGACCCACAGGAGCCTTGCTGAGTGCCACACTGTGCCAATGCACTACCAGGAAAACTTTGCACATCTTCAGCTTGCACTCATCATCATTGGATCTTTCTTGAATTGCAGTTTGCCCCCTCTCCTTCATGAGGTAGAAATCACATTGAACCCCACATAGCAGGAGTTTTGGCGAGCCTACCCTGCCCTTAACTCTCTTGAGAGCCTTGCTGACCCCAACCATATACTACCACTGCAAACATTACAAAAGGAAGGAAAAAAAAAAGGCAGCCTCAGACCTCTAGCCCACCAAAAATAAGTTCAGGAGATGAGATCATAGAAGAACTTGGAAGTTATATACCTGAAATTTCTGAGATGATAGCAACTGAAGAAAAGAAACAACTTCATCAGACTATGGAGGAAATTAGAGCAGAAATAATCCCTTGCGTTAAAAAGGAAATGACAACAGTCATGAAAGAATTGCTTGATACACCTAAGGAAAACACAAATTTAAAAAAAAAAAGGAAATGATGGAAACATTAAATGAGCAATACAAAAAATAATTAGAATGCATGAAACTGATTCAAACAGATATCCTAAACATTAAGAAGTCTATTTAAAACTGGAAAAACCATTTAATGAAACAAGATAGAATTTCAGACCCTGAAGATAGCATTACAGCTAGTGAACACGAAAGGAAACATCTCTTAAAAATAATAAGAAATCAGATAATAACAATACAAGAGCAGCATGGTGATACAAATAAAAATAATATATGAATAATTGGTGTCAGTGAAGCAGCTGGAGATAATATAAAAAATATAAAAAGAATGTTTGCAGAAATAGTGGAAGAAAATTTCCTAATCATGAGAAAATAACATGACATAAAAATAACTGATGCCTATCGAACTTCAGCTAGCCATAATCAAAATAAACTGTCACCCAAACACATAGTAATCAAGATCCCAGAAACTGAGAAAAAGAACAGAATATTAAAAGCTGTGAGAGAGAAGAAACAGATCACCAAACTGGAAAGCCCATCAGAAACACGGCAGATTTCTCAACACAGACCATCAAATCAAGAAGAGCTTAGAGTGAAACATTTGAGGTCCTGAAAGAAAATAACTTTCAACACAGATAGATGTATCCTGAAAAACTTTTTATCAAATTTAATGGAAAAATTAAACAAAGAACAACTGAAGAAATTCATGGCAACCAAATAAGCCCTACTAAAAGTACTGACAGGTATTTTAGAAAGAGTCCAAGATGACCACAACTTCAATACAAGAGAACAACAAAGCAGAGCAAGAAATTAAGCAAAAAGGGCAAAGGTAGGGAACATTCAGTAAAAAACAACATGACCAAGATAAGCCAATATGTATCAGTTTTAATTATCAACCTGAATCACCATAGTCTTTACCTCAACCAGATAAAACCCATCTATGACAAACCAACAGCCAACATTAATACTAAATGGGCAAAATCACAAAGGCTTTAGTTTCAGATCAAGAGCAAGATAAGGTAGGCCAGACAAATAGCAGAGTAGATTAAAGCACCTGCAAGCAGGCACAGGGATCAGGGGCTCGATCCCCAGGCCTGCTATGCCTCCAGGGCAACTGAGACTGAGCATGGTGGTATGTGCCTGTAACTCCAGCTTTTGGGAGGCTGTAAACAGGTGTATCACTATGAGTCTGATCTAGCAGTGAGACCATGAGTACCCTGTAGACCTTTCCCTAAAATAAAAAAAAAGAACAAGACAAGGATGCCCACTGTCACCACTCCTATGCATTATAGTTCTGTAAACACTAGGGCAATTAGACAAGAGAAAGAAAAAAAAAAAGAGGAATAATGATTGGAAAGGAAGAAATGAAATTAACATTATTTGTAGAAGACCTGACACTCTATATAGAACAAAAAATTCCACTAAGAAACTCGCAGATTTAATAGCAAAACTCAGTAATGTAGTACCTCAGTTACTCTTCTCTCTTTGCTGGGACAAATACCCGACACCCAAAATGAAAGAAGTAAAGGTTTATTTAGCTCATAATTAGAGGTTTCAGTCCATACTCAGCTGGCTCCAAGGCAGAGAGGCACATGGCAGAGAGCAGCAGTTCATGGCAGTGGAACAGCAACAATGGCAGCTGAGAGAGAGTCTGTCTGTCTCACTTATGTTACATTCAGGCTATAAGCCCCAGGTTGGGCATAGCACTCAAACCTGTAATCCCAGCAGTACTAAAACCTATAATCCCAGTGGATCACCCATAATCCCAGTGGATCATGAGTGAATTTCAAACTCTAGAAATTTCTACCCCATGACTGAATGAGGCTTTGGGGGACAATGAGACACAAACCATAACATATAGCAAGATACAAAGTCGACTCAAAATTCAATAGCATTTCTATACACGAGGAGTGAATGCACTGAGAGAAACATTATGTAAACCACACCTTTAACAATAACAGCAAAAAAAAGGAATATTTAAGAATCAATCTCAAAAAGCAAAGCAAGATTTATACAGTGAAAATTATAGCACTCTGAAAAAAAGATTGCAGAGGATTTTAGAAAATGTGAACATA
>PVJA010029152.1:0-26896 GCA_004027025.1 Myocastor coypus | reverse complement strand
AGACTTCCTAGGGATTCCTGGGATTGTATGTGGTCTCATTTCCAAAACACGCATGTGGCCAAAGGACAGCTGAGTACACCGTTCCTGCCCTCTGGACCTTACCTCCACACATCACTGCCCTTGGAAAACATGGAGGCCCGGATGACTTCGGGGGCCATCCAAGCATAGGTCCCCGCAGCGCTCATCTTGGTGGTCCGGTGCCACTCCCGAGCCAGGCCAAAGTCAGTGATCTTCAGAATCTTGTTGCTCAGGTCTCCGTTCTCCACCTTCTGCAGGATCAATACTGGGCAAGGAAAAGAATGCAGAAGAAACCAGAATCTGCATTAATCCCAGGGACACCATGAGCACAGCACCTGCCGACCACCATCCCGGCCTCTCCCGCAGGCTTCCACAGTTGCGGCAGGGAATGACCGAACACCTTCAAGGGAACATTGCTTCTCGAGGGCCTTCAAGGCACTGCCTCTAATACGACCACCTTACACGGCAGGCACTGCAGGACGAGCACCCCTAGCCCAAAAATAATGTACAAGGAATCAACCAGCAAAATGCAGGCCAATGTTCCCAACTCTGAAGGCAATCCAAACCCCGAAGCACTCCATGTCCCAAGCACTTAGAATGACGGACATCCAGCTTGCCCTGCCATCTTAGCTTTACAAATGCAGAAACCAGGAGCCAGCACTCTAGCACAGATTCCCAAAGTCACTCAACTGAGACGTGAGGGCGACCCAGGCCAGGAAGGAGGGGCTGGCGCTGGCGGCGGTGATGCTCCAGGCGCTGCCGAGTGCCACACAGTGACAGCACAGCACTGGAGCCCACGAGCCCCTGGCTCTGCTGGAGCAGCAGCAGGGGCAGCCACCTCACTCCCATGATGGCTTCCGGGATGAATGTCTTCTTCTGGGAGCTAGTCTTGCTAAAAAGACTCAAACCAGGAATGACTAAAGTGCTCTAAGGTAGCCCAGAAGCTGAGCAGGCAGCAAGCGAGCCCTCTGGGGACATGGGAGCCAGGCCTCCCCTGTCACAAGCAGGATGGCTGCAAAGGTTCTGTGCAAGCAGAATGCCTTACGGGCTGGGTACTGGTCACCTGGAATTTCAGAACTATGCACACAGGACTTGCAAGTCCAAAGGCAAGAGTGGCAAAGTAGCTACTGAAGACAAAATGAGAAAAAAGCTGCATCAGCTGCACCGAGGCAGCTCGAACCAGGGAGGCTGAAGAAGCCACCAGCAAGCTTCAGCACTGCATGCACCAGGTTACCCCAGAAGCTCCCGCCAGCTCTGACTCCCTTCCTCCTTGGGGTCTCTATCTGCCAACCAACCTTTACTTTTTGGAGGTATTTGCATTAAAAGGTGCTCTTCCACAGTGACACAAAGGAATCTTTGGGGCAGTACTCTGGGGTGCCAAGCGTACATTTTAGGGCTGGAATAGGGGCAGGCGGCTCTGGCCACACTCGCACACTCTGCTTTGCCTCCCCCAACTCCCACTAAGTCCACGCAGGTGTTACTCACTGAAAGAATCGGAGCCCAAGACCTCTGTGTCCTACGTGCTTCTTGGAAAAGGAGCAGCACAGAGGGATTACTAGCCGCTACAGCGCTGAAGGCAGAGAAGACAAGGGCCACTCGCCGCCCTGAGGGACGAGCCTCTCCACCTCACCCTCCCCACCCTGACACACTGCTTCCAGCGGCTTCCAGCATCCCAGGGGCCGAAGGCCTTTGAATACTTAGGCAAGTTTTTAAGAAAAAAACTTCGTTGCTCTCATCTATTACCAAGAAGTATTCCCAGAGTTTTCTGGAGTAAAGATAACAGACAGAGGATCTGCACATGACCAGGCAAGTGACGCTAGGGAAACCACCCCAAGAGCAGAAAATTCAGAGTGAGTCCTTCCCTTCCGTGGGCTACAGGGCCCACTCCAGCACGGTGGGGAAGAGGATAAAGGAGTCTGTCCATCCGTGGACAGCAGAGTTGGAGTGCGAGCCCTCCCGGGGCTCACTACCCCTGCTGCCTGACACCCAGCTGTCCCAAGTGCCAGTCGAACACTTGCCACAACTGCTCAGCCCCTCAGAGCATCTGATTTAGGAATCCCTGGCCTGGGGTCTCGCCCTCATGAAAGATGAGAGCCTGGAATCAGAAACCAGCTTGAGCATTTGGCAAAGGACCACAAGACAACAGTGTCCAGACACACTGGCATCTGCCAGGCGTCTTCTATTGTTGACAGAGTACCGAGGTGTGGGAGCTTTACTTGTGTTTGGTAGGTTTCTTTTCTTTTATTGAGATGAAATTTGAATATTGTACAACTAACCATTTTAAAGTGAATGATTCAGTGGCATTTAGAACATTCACCACCACCACACCATCTCTACCCAACTCCAAAACATTTTCATCACCCTCAAAAGAAGCCAGGTGTGGTGGTGCATGCCTGTAATCTGAGCACTTGGGAGGCTGAGGCAGGAGAATCGATGTGAGTTTGAGACCAGCCTGCACTACAAAAGTGAGTTCAAGGCTGGCCTGGACTGCATAGCGAGACCCTGTCTCAAAAAGACACACACACACACACACACACACACAGCCATACACATCAAGCAATCACTCCCCAACCTCTCCTAGCAACCACCAATCTGCTTTGTCCCTATAGACTTACCTACTCCTAATATCTCATATAAATGGAATCATACATATGATATACACCTGGATTATCTCACTTAAAATTTTTAAGATTTATCATCAACACAGCTTAGACTACCAGCACGTTCCTTTTCCATGGTTGAATAATAACCCACGATGTTATTCTACAGTTTACTTACAGATCTGTCTGCTGACATTTGGGGTACTTCTACTTTTCAGCTATTGTAAACAGCGTTGCCATGGACATATGTATGTTATGTTCAACCTGCAGGGTATGTACCTAGGAACGGGACTGGTAGATCACATAGTTATTCAATCATAGAAAAGGAATGTGGTAGTAGTCTAAGCAATGCTGATGATAAATCTTAGCAATTTGAAGTGAGATAATCCAGGTGTATATAACATGCATGATTCCATTTATATGAGATATTAAGAGTAGGTAAATCCAAAGTTTTTTAATTTAGATGAAGCCCACCACTGTTGCTTCTCAATCTTAAGAATTCCGTGCTGTGATGACCGTGTCAACTAGAGTAAGAGAAGCTTAACTAAATCAGCTCAGGAGTTCCACGCCGGAGAGCAGAGAAGGCCCACGCCGGGGCAGCCTGTGGCAGGGATGGTGCGAAGGGGAGAAGAAGATGACCTGCTCCAGTTTCTTCAGAGGGGCTCCGGTCCTGGCCTTCAGCTTGGACATCACCTCCTGGCTTCCGGCGCAGGCCTTCAGCCTTCAGGGGTGGACTCTTTAGCCTGCTACATCAGACACAACGGCCCCTGGATACGGACTCACACAGGACCCTGCAGGGAGCTCCAGACCTGGGTCCCTGGGATATTCTGAGTGCAGACAGACTGCGCTGCTCCTCAAGCCTATCTTGTAAATTCTTATGTATCTGTATACCTTGTGTCACACCCGTTTCTCTAGTGACACTAATGGCACAACTGCTAAACCCAAGGTCATCAGGATTACCTCTGTGTCTTCTTTTCAGTGTTTCATGGTTTTAGCTCTTATACTTAGGTTGCTGGCTCATTTTCAGTTAATTTTTTATATATCAAATTAAGCTAGGGGCCCGGCGGGATGGCTCAGTGGTCTATAGCGCCTGCTTAGGAAAGGCTTGGGCGGCTCCAGGGACCGCGGTTCCATCCCCGGCACCACATGCTGTGCCAGCCCTGCCCTCGGAGTGGGCTGAGCCGGCCATAAAAATGAGTGAATAAACAAACAAAGGTTCTGAAACAAGAAAAAAATAAATAAATAAATAAATTTTTAAAAAATTAATCTAGAGGTCCAAATTCAATTTCCAACATATGGTTATCCACACATCCCAGAACCACGTATTAAAGAGGAAAGCTTTAAAACATAAACAGCACGTATCTCACTTCTCTCCCACCAGGCTCTCCTGAGTGGAGAGAAAGGTCACTTTCCCAAAAGCTTTCGTATCTCTGTCTCTGTAGTGAACCTCCTGTAAGCTTCCAGCACTGACAAACAGCTGCAAAAATAAATTACTAATCTTTCCCACCTTGGTGAAATCCAAGTGCCCAGCATAAACCTTGCCCCTCAGGAGCAGGGCAGCGGGCAGAATCCTGTAAAAAATGAGTGACTTAAGGCCAAGCCAGAACCAGGGCCTCAGAGAGGAAAGGATGCATAGGAATGAGCACCTGCTAACCAGATACAGGGCCTAGAGGGAGGGGCGACGTCCCCGCCTTTCAGGGTCGCAGGAAGGGTGGTGACTCAACTGGGAAGTTGAGCGAAAAGGGACCTGTGACGAAGCGCAGATCAATTTTCAGATCAATTTTCGACCGAATAGGTCTGGGCCAGCTGTTTTCAACCTGTGGGTCGTGACCCCATCAGGGGTCAAACAACAAAAACACAGGTGTCGCCTAAAGCCATTGGAAAATGTTATTTATTTGGAATTGTTGTTATATTTAAACCCATGCTATGCCATGGTGAAATGTTACTTATTGGAATTAGTAATAAATATTTCTCAACATATAATTAAATATTATTTTTGTGATTAATCACTATGTTTAAATTATGTTTGATTTGTAGCAATGAGAATACATAATGCATATCAGGTATTTACATTCCGAATCTTAACTGTAGCAAAATGACAGTTTTGAAGTAGCCACCAAAATTATGTTTTGGTTTGGGGTCACTGCAACAGGAGGAACTGTATTGCGGGGTCACAGCATTAGAAACGTTGAGAACCACTGGCTCGGCAGACAGTAACAGCAGTCAGTAGGGAACAGGAGGAAGGAGAGTCAGGGCTAGGCCTGACACGTGTGGCCCACGTGTGGCCCTGGGTAAACCCCATGAACTCACTGCCTTACCTTTTGCTTCTGAAATGACTACGAATGATAAGCAGTGAGGCACTCACTAGCCACAGTCATCGTCACTAAGTACCCTGTCCAAGGCCCTCGGCGCTCCAGGAACAACGCCGGGGCTTCCAGCGGTCCCCAACTCATCACGTCATAAACGGCGGCCATGTAAACAAGCGGAATGGCTGGCAACAACCATTCACTGTGACCATCCCTGACGCGCTGCGCGGCTTAGTCCTCCCCATTACTCAGTCCTCTCCGACAACCCTCAAGCCCAGGAGTGGTGGAGGCCTTTCCCACTTTGCCTCTGCCATAACAGACACAAAAGGTTACGTGAGCTGTCCTGGTGGGGAGGGAGGGCATGGAAACTGCATCCAGACCTCTGGGGCCCCAGAGCCAGCTTCCTCACCCCTGTGTCACGGGCCCCTGACACCCCCAAACCCTACGTGGCCTTAGAGCCTCCATTCCCTCAATTCACCGATTGGCTCGCTGTCCATGCCCTTTCTTTCCCCACATTTTCCTTCAGCAGTCAAAAGCACTGCCACACAGCTCAGTACCACAGACTCCCTCCATCCATGCCCAGACACTGCACAGACACTGTGCCATCTTTTCCTGTGGCATGTGATGGCCCCTGACTCCTATGCAAAGCCTCCTGCTCTCTTCTGAAACTCACGCCACACCCCACCAGAAACCACGCACAGGAACAGCCCAGAAGGAATCCTCCCTTTGCCGGCCAGATGTGTACAGGAACAGCTACGCATCTCCTTGGGCTATCCACTCCCCTGTCCCCCTGCCCACACGCAGGTTACCAGGGGAAGACTAGAGAAAGAGCAGTGCTTGAGCCGGCAAGATGGCTCAGTGGTCTAAAGCGCCTGCTTAGGCAAGCTTAGACAGCTGCCGGGACCGCAGTTTGATCCTCGGCACCATATGCTGCGCCAGCCCCACAACATACAGAGCAGTGCTTCACCAGGAGCTCAGCAATGACTACTACTTTCCACTAGTGTGAGGTGAGTGCAGGCTACCAAAGAAATGGAGAGCTGGCGGTTCTGCCCTCAGGGTCTTCCATCTTCTGCAGGGAAAGATATGCAACAAAACTGAAAAGCAGGTCAAAATGAAGCGTTAGTTAAGAAGGCTAACGCTTTTCAAGTCACTAAGATCAGTGGTTCTCAACCTTTCTAATGCCGTGACCCCACAATACAGTTCCTCATGTTGCGGTTGACCCCAAACCAAAACATAATTTTGGTGGCTACTTCAAAACTGTCATTTTGCTACAGTTAAGATTCGGAATGTAAATACCTGATATGCATTACGTATTTTCCGATGGCTTTAGGCGACCCCTGTGTTTTGGTCGTTCAATCCCCACCAGGGTCGAGACTCACAGGTTGAGAACTGCTGACTAAGATGATCGTCCTCACAGCTTACTCTAGAGGTCCCCTAGGAGCCTCCTGCGCTCACAGGCGGGGCTTTCGGAAGGCGACTGGATTAGGACTTCTAATGCACAAATACTCTCTTCGCATTTTGTGAACTATACGGATAAAATGAAAACAAAACTAAGTGCTCTGTTATAGTAGAGCCTACTGCTGGGCACAGTATTCTACCTGAGGGCCGCTCTTTCTGCTAGAAAAGAAAGACTGGAGGAGGAGAAGGGAACCGAAGATTTAGGATGGGCTGGAGTGCTCTCAGGCACCCGCAGTGAATGCAAACAGCACATCCCATAAACACAAGCTTCAAATGGCCACAACCAGAGTGAAGGTGGGGAAGGAGGCCTAAGAGACAGCAGAGGAGCAGGCCTGGAATGTCCCCTGCTCCAGCCACGCCCAGGCCCCTGTGTTGACTTCTGTGATGTGTTCCTTTATTTCTCCTTTCGCTTTTGCCACCTCTGTCACCTCCTTAACTAAGATAACACTTAGTTTTGAAAGAGGATGACAAGCAACACTGAAACTATGCACCTCGTTTCCTGGGGCTCCCATAGCAAATTAACACAAACTGGGCAGCTTAAATTAACAACGGAAATTGAATCTCTCATCCTTCGGTAGGTCTAGGCTCTGTAGTCTGAACCTAGGGCCCAGTTGAGTCACTGTCCCTCAAAGGCTCTAAGGAACAAACCTACTCTGCTTCCTTCGGCCTCAGTGGCCACCAGCGATCCCTGGTGCTCCTTGGCCTCAGGCAGCGCAGCCCTGCCCAGCCTCGCCCAGTCTCCCTTCCTGTGCCTGCCCCGTCTTTGGTGTTCTCCTCTCCAGTCACTGGACCGGGCCCACTCTCTGACCCAGGCTGACCTCGTCTTGACTACATCGGCAATGACCTGCCAAACTTCAAAGGTTAGAACGTTATATTTTTTGCAACAAGGGAGGACATACCTATACCCACAGTACTGTATAGGAGAGAAAATACTGCCTTTGCTAGATGAAGCCTCCCAGAAAGGACTCCACAAACTGTCAGGGTTCCAGAGAATGTACGAGAACCCTCGTGAGGAAAGACGGGATCATGAATGCGCCCTAGGAAAGCAAGGCAGGTAAGCAGGGGTGCGGGGTGGCAGACAGCACGTGCCCAGCAGGAGCGTGGAGGGACAGAGGCTCCCGTGCTGCCTGCTTCTCAGTTCGCTGTAGCCTGAGCTGGGAAAAGACAACGCTTCTGTGGGGGTCAGGTTGTCATCTACCCGAGTGCAGCGCAGCCCGGTGAGATTCCCAGGTGTCCTCGGGTTGGACAGGTGCAGGTGAGCTGGCGATGCCTGACAGGCGAGTCAGGCTGCGGGGCCTCTGAGCCGCCTTCTTCAAGGGCAGGCCAGGACCACTCCCAGCACCCCGCCTCACAGTCCTCCCGCCCAGCCCTGCACTCTCGTGCTGCGCCCTGCACCCCACTCCCCTTCGGTGCTGGTTTCTCCCCTTGCTCTGAGGTGCACATTCTGCAGCAGCCCCAAAGTCTCCAGGGAGACCGTGTGGAAGATACACGTGCTCTGTCAGAAAATGTCTCTATGCTATCCCGGTATTTGGCATGCAGACTGGCGGCGCGTCCTTCCTGACTTCAAAGGCACCAAGCATGATGTTCTTGCTTCTAACCCTTTAGCAGGAGCGCTGAGCCATTGTGCCTCCTGCACCTCTCGCCTCAGAGGAAGTCTTCAGTGGCCACCTCCTGGAGGGGTGCCCTTCTACTCTGGGCACTCCTGTCCCTCAGGTGCAGCAGACTTTCCAAAGCACTTTGCTGTTAATTCCCCACCATGTATTTTTCTGTTCTCTCCGTATCTTTGGAACCCCTATCATTCAAATAATGAACTTTCAGCCGGGCGTGGTGGTGCACGCCTCTAATCCCAGCACTCGGGAGGCTGAGGCAGGAGGACTGGTGTGAGTTCGAGACCAGCCTGGGCTACAAAAGTGAGCTCAAGGCCAGCCTGAACTGCACAGCAAGACCCTGCCTCAAAAAGACAAAAAAAAAAAAAAAAAAAAAAAAAAAACCTTTCTAGAACAATTCTCCAATTTTCGTATCTTCTCTATTTCCCCTATATTTTTTTTCTTTTTCTTTTTCTGAAATGTACCGCTCCACCTTATAATGCTATTGTGATTATTTCCTTATCATACTCAATAAGTCCTAAAAGAGCTCTTCTCACTTTCCATTTTTTTAAAAGTGAGAAGCCCAAATGTAGTAACAGCTACATTTTCTGCGCCGCGGCATCAGGTCCTGTCCTGGGACTGAGAGCAGTACTGACGGCCTTTCTTTCGTTCTTTTCGTCTTCCTTTGTTGACTCCACATACAGCTTGTTTCAGCTGCTTTTTCGATCTGTACTTTGGTCCGTAAAGTACTTCTGCTCAGAGATCTGGTCGTACTTGGTTGTTTGTTCATGATTAAGAGCCATGACTGTAGGGCCAGCCAGACAGCTCGGCACAATAAGCACCTACTTAGGCAGAGTGCAGGGGCCAGGGTTCCATGCCAGTCCTGCCCCCCAGGGCACGTGGAGATGGCATTCAAGACTGGGCATGGTGGTGGCATGCTCCGGTAACCCCAGCGCTTGGGAGGCTGAAAACGGGAGAATTGGATCTATGAATTGGATCTATGTAGTGAGACCCTGTACACCCTGAAGACCCTATGCTAAATATGGGGGGGGGGCAGCCACAATTGTGCTTATGTTTTAAAAGGGAGCCCTTCAGGGGCCAAGCAGATAGCTCAGTGGAATAAGCACTTTCCTGGCAAGTGCAGGGTCCTGAGTTCAATCCCCAGTACCACAAAATAAATGAATAAAAAGTAGTTTAAAAGGGAGCCCCTCAGTTTTAAAGGCACATACTGAAAATATTCACATGGTAAGATGACAAGACACTGGGGACTCCTTCCAAATAACCTAAAGGTGAGGATCAAGTGGGGAGAGAGAAGAAAGTGCTCCCTGAGACAGGAGAACAGAGATGAGGTGGTTGGTTCACTCTGCCGCGCTGCTTGCCCATGAGCATGTCTTCCAAAATAGTTAGGAGGGAAAGGGAGGAGGGAGGCATGAAAAGCTCACTGGCGCCTCCAGACCCCAGGGAGCACTCTACCCAGTCTGGGCTTCACTGTGAACAAACAAGATCCTGAAGTCGCTCCTTGTGAGTGGGGTCAGCTCCCAGGACGCAGGACACGTCTGCACTTTGGCTACAGGAATGAAGGCCTGGCTGGCTTGGCTGCCGGCACGCATCAAGTTGTGAGGAGGCAGGGCGGCCGAAGCACGCATCCTGCAGCGGGTAAACCCTGCTGCCCTGGCCAGGTTTCTGTGCTATAAACTGACTGGCTACTGCCTTTCCCTTCCCCTTCTCAGAGGTCCTGCTCCAGTCGCCATGTCTCCACCTATGTTGCAGGTTCCCAAGCTTAGTCAGCTGTGGTCCCCTCTCCCGTGCACCTGTGGGTTTGCTGTCACTTGGGCCAGACCTCAGGAGGCAGCAACGGCATAGGCACCATTTGTGTGTGTTCCGCCTGCCACCCTAGTGCTTGCTTTCCTGGGACAGGAGAAGGAAACCAACAGAGTCTGCACCCAGAGGAACTCGCGGAGGCTCCCAGACTTCCTTGACGTGCACAATCTGCTCTGGAAAAGGACAGCAGAGGCCGCAGGGCACTCTGCTACTGCCTGTCACAGCCCTGGGTCTGAATACCAGATCTATGCCAGAGGCCTCTCCTACCTTAATGAGAACAACCTCTGAGCTGTCCTCAGGTAGAAGGGAAACAGCACACTTGGGCTCCGGCTGTCTCAGTCTCGGCTCCGCTTCTGTGTGGTCTGCGCCAGGTCCTCACCTGCATATCCCTGACATTCTCAGTCTCTCACTCTCTGGGGCCAGCTGAGCTGCACCACCCATCTATGTTATACAACAGCTAAATGCAAGGGCAAAGAGGAGTCAGGCAAGGTGACTGCCCGAGAAGACCCAACTTGCTAGAGCCCCAGTGCTCTGGCTGCCTGAGGCAGCACCTGCGACGTTCACTCCCTGGGACACTTTATCTCCAGCAGAGGAAGAAGGGTGTTCCGGGACCCCATACCCAGCCAGCCGTGGACGCAGAGCTGGGCCCCTGCTCAGCCGACTCAGCTGGGGGCCTGCCTCAGGGGCCACTGCCAGGCCCAGAGCACCATAGCAGCCCCAGCCTCTCCGGGCCCTGGCCCTCTGCCCAGGCTGTCCCTCCAGGCCAGGCCAAGGAGTCCAGACTTGCTTACTCAGGCAAATGAGTCACCACCCAGAAGCTCCGGCTCCGGCCTCAGCAGAGGGGTGGTGCCGCACAGAGACACAGGGAGAAGCCCGCAGCGGCTGAGGCCTCAGCCAGGCCCTGCCTCGTCAGCAGAGCTGCACCGCGTCCTCTGGCACCGCGTCCGCTGGCACCATCAGGAAAGCTGCACTCCCATATGCCTTCTAGCCAAGGCAGTCAGGAGCCACAGCTGGAAGAGCTACGGAAGGCCAGAGAAAAGCGGCATCTTGGGTCCCTCGGGTCCACCCCTCTTGGCATGAAGAAGAAGCCCCAACGAATGGGTATGGGCAAAGCGGGCTCCCCCAGTCGCATAGACAGCATCCGACATGGCGATGGTCTCCTGCGGCCCAGGGCCTGTTTCCATCCCAGAACCTGAAGAGGTAACTGGGGTCCAATGCAGATGTTTTGGATGCATAAACATAAGCCATTGCAGAGTGTTTGGTACCAATCCAAGCGCTGTCCTGAACACCTGCTGAAAGGCTTTCCATCAGTCACCCAAGAAGCTCCGCTAATGATCTCTAATATTTTAAAATACATCCTTGCATTTAGGTTTTGTTTTTCTTTTTCTCTTGCTTTTTTTTTGTGGGGGGGGAGGTCTTCTTGAGACAGGGTCTCACTGTGCAACTCAGGCTGGCCTTGAGCCCACTTTGTAGCTCGGCTGGTCTCGAACTGGCAACAATCCTCCTGCCTCAGCCTCCCAAGTACTGGGATATCAAGTTTTGATACAAAACGAAAGTAATGATATATCCCAAACATACTATCAATAATAAAAAATAAGGGCCAGTGAGATAGCTCAGCAGACTAAGCGCCTGCTTAGGCAAGCACAGGGACCAGTGTTTGATCCCCAGCACCACACGCCAGGCCAACCCCTCCTCCAGGCCCACTGAGCCAGCAAATGAGTCTGAGCATGGTGGAGTACACCTATAATAACAGCACTGGGGAGGCTGAAAACAGGAGGATCACACTGAGTCCGAGCTACGTAGTGAGACCCTGTACAAATGATGATGATGACGACGATGACGACGACGATGACGACGACGATGACGACGGCGATGACAACGACGATGATGACGGCGATGATAAATAACATACATCCCTTCGGCTAAGAAACAATGCCATTATGATGCCAGTTGTTCTTTATGAGTAGACAGCAAAGTTTACGAGGGACTTCGTGTCAGGCCTGGGACTGAGTGCTTTCCCCCATAGCCTTATTTAATCCTCCACAGCTCGGGGAGGCAGGGCACTCACTATGCCTGCTCACACACGTGGGGACTGAATGCACACACGCTGGCCCCGAGGTGGTCAGAGGCACAGGCCGGGCCCCACCCATGCTGAACGCAACCCGTCAGGGCCCCAGGACACCGTCCTTGTGACTACACACACACACACTGGAAAAGCAGAAGGGTAACTCCTGTGTGTGTTCTACAGATGCACACAGGCCCACCCCCATCGCCTCAGAGCTGCAAGGGGAAGCAGCAGGCAGCAGCCTAGGGCTCCTGAGCAGGGCGCCTCCTCCCTGCCTGCTGCTTCTCACATGCAAGGGTGCGTCTCCAGCTCCCCAACTCCAGCAGAGTGAATGCAGAGCAGTGCCCAGGAAGAGCTCAGGCAGAAGTCAGATCAGCATCTCTCATGAGAAAGAAAGCAAACTGAAAACACCAGAAATGGGCTGCGACCTTAGCGGCTCCAGGTAGAAGAAGGACCAAGGGATGAACGGCAAGAAAAGCGCCTCCTGGGCGGGGAGGCGGGGAGGCAGCCTAGGCGTCTGCTTGGCAAGCACAAGGACCTGGGTCGGATGCAGGCATGGCGGCACACACCTGTAAGCCCGGTGCTGGGGAGGCTGACAGGAAGATCACGACGAGTCTGAGCTGTGTACAGAGACCCTGTACCAAATAAATAAATCCTAAAAAAAAAAAAAAAAAAAAAAAAGAGCCTTGCACCTGCAAGCCAGACTGCTGGCTGCAGTGGTGACGCTCTCTGCCTGCAGCAGAGCAACGTCCCCAACTGCAAGGTCGGCCGTTGGCCACTCATGACCTCAATGACACGTCCCAGTCCCCTTGCCCTGAGGTGTAGACAGGTAGCTCTGGAACAGCACGGGCTGCTTCCCATCACCTAGTTTAAAGTACACCAGCTTGCAGCCTTGGCCTGAGTGTCTCCCCTTTTGGCATCGCACTCTCCGGAAAAGCAACGTGATGGCTGCAGGTCTAGCTACCACCTGGGATCACAAGGACAGGGCCGTGTCCGAGAACTGGCAGCGCCATGTACAGGGGCGAGGGTGAGACCAATGGGCCGGAGATGTCACAGCAGCCACAGGCTGACCCCTACACCAGACTTACGTGCAAGAGAAACAGGTGTCTTATTTCAGCCACTGTTATGTGAGGTGCCTACGTCTCGTGGCTAGCCCAATCTCATGAACATAAAATGCTATTTCAACTCTACAAAACCTCCTTTAGGCAAAACAGAAATAGCTGCACCAAAACTGCAAATCTAAACCAAAGGCAGTGTTCTAGTCAGTAAAATCTTGATACAATATGGTGAAAGGTTTGGGCAGCCTTTCTGAGCTGGTCTAAAATGAACCAGAATGAAATGTGTTCCAGCTGCTTATTTTTAAAGTATTATATCACATTCTATAATAAGTGTTGATTTAAACCTAAAAAAAATTGTCCACATATACAAAAGCTAAACAGCAGGTTTCTATTTTTATTTTGAGTCAGGGTCTCACTACGTAGTCCAGGCTGGCTTTGAACTCCTGGCCTCAGTCCCCAACCCCCACACTGAGTGCTGGAATTACAGGTATGTGTCGCCACACCCAGTGACCCTAGGTTTTCAAGTAGAGATTAAACCAGTCCCTCATTTCAAGAAGATAACTAGTCAAGAGGAGAGTAGCAGAACTCGACCACATTTTTAGGAGGCACTCTGTCTGGCACACAGGAAAACACCTGTAGGATACACACCCAAATGCCAGCTGCCATGATCTCTGGGTAATGAGACTGCAGGTGACACGCTTGTTGTCACGCTCATCTATAATGTCAAGAACATGCACACTTTAAATATGAATTCTCACTACCGTAAGCAAGTCCCTGAATGATGACAGCATCAGTGGCGGCTACGGCATGCGCACCTCCTAACTCCCAGGCAGGGCACAGGAGCTCCCTGCCACCCGTGCACTGGGCATCCTGGCATGGGCAGCATGCAGGCCGGGTGACAAGCCCACTTTACTCACACGAGAGCTGGGGCTCAGGGGGGGTAGGGCCTGCCCACAGAAAGGGAAAGGAGGAGTTCCCCCCAGAATTCCTCTCACACTCCCTCCACTACCCCTCGAGGCCCCTCGGTAGTCCCTCAGCCACTCTCTGAGACTGCTGTCTCCAAGGACGGTGTATGAGCCATGTCTTCTTCTGACTCATCTTGGATGTCTCCAATTGCAAACTACTCAGGCAGGAACCTCCCTCCCCCTGCCCTAAGCCCCAAACACTGAGAATGGTTTTCTGCACAGCGCTATACACTGGCACATGCCAGGAAGGAAACCTGTGCGCAGAATGGAAGAGAACTCACACAGAAGCCTCCAAGGCCACCTGTCAAACCTAACTCTACCTCCAGGTCCAAAGCTGGAACCCAGGGAGGCAATCAGGCTAAAGCCATACTGCTGGAGTTAGGCTCTGTATTCTTCTAGGGATGGGAACCGGCTTGTATACGTAAACTGAAGTGTTCTGGAAGTGAAGACTCGATATTTGGGAAGCTCACGGACATTTGAGATCTAACTGGGACAGCTTTTATAAGTACCTCCCCAGATATAATTTAAAGACAAGTTTGCACTAAAGACACCATGGCTGAGACAGCAGTAGTGTAAGGGCTGGACCAAGGGCACTGATGGGCAAGACACGTGGCCTGCTCCAGGCCATGAAACCGCTGAAGAAATGCTGAGTCTTGACTGAGTCACGCAGACTGGTGCCTGCCAACAGTTCCACCACCATCACCCTACTCCACATGCTTCGTGTAATACACCCAGGTAGACCAGCAGTAAAATCAGGGGGAGGGCTGTGAGCCAAAAACACGTGCTTACAAGTGCCAGGACAGGAATTAAAGCAGAGGAGTCCCTGGGATTCTGACGCACTGCTCTCTCCATCAGGGTTTCCTCTGTAAGACAGATATGTATAATACCTGGTCCTAACAGTAGCAAATGGGTCCAGCTAGCTAACAGGGCCGAATGAACCAAACCAGGACTTTCATTTCCATTTCCAGAATCCTCTCCCAGGAGCTCTTCACATACTCAGCTATAGGAACAAAGAAAACACATGGACAGGGCCATCTCTCATGTCCTACCAATCGCCAGGCTTCTCCTATGTAACCAGTCTGCTACTAGCCAAAGTGGCCAGCACACACTAGCGTGCGAGGCCCAGCCTCTGACCAGAGCATCCCATGCCCCCAGCAAGGTGACCCTGAGACCCCAGGTTTGGTCCTGGCAAGACATGTTTGGTCCTTAAGCCCATATCCAGTTCTCTGGGAAGGAGGCACCACGGCCCAGGTAGAAAGGACCCTGGGATTAGCAGGCCCATGGGGTTAGCAAAAGCCTCTATCATATAGATGGGAACCACAGCCAAGAGCAAATCCCGGTCGCTACTCCAGGGTACCAAGACTCCTCCCAGGTAATATGCATGCCCGGGTATCTACTGACTTTGATAACAGAAAGGCAAAGAAGCTGCTTTGCTGACTAGAAAAAGTCTGTCACCTACACAGGCAGCAGAGAGAGCGAGAGAGAGAACTTACAGAGGCAAGCCTGGTGGTCTGGACACCTCCGTCCTCACCCACACTGGCCCTAAGTCTACACTGGCAGCCATCATGCCCCTGTTGGCAGTATTTAGTGAGCATTCACTACGCTCCAAGCACCGCAGCAGATGTCCTGCACGCATCACTCACTTAAAAACCTCCTATCACAAGGTAGAGTTTTAACACCCATGGACAGATGAAGCAGCTAGGGCTCGCTTATTCCCCTAAACTCCATGGTCAGGAACTGGGAAGGCCCGGACAGACCAGCAGCTTCAGCTCCCACGCTCCCCACAAGGACCTCCCTGTACCCCATGTGCCCATCTTGCCTCAACAGCTACTGTGGAAGACACTAGAAATGAAACACAGAAGAAGAAGCACCTGGAAGCGACTCTGAAGACGCATTTGCTGTGTGGACTACAGGGGACACGGCTTGCTCCAGGAAGGAGAATCAGGAGGAGATTCTCCGCAGAGGAATGCCGTGATGTGCAGCTAATGGGGTGGGGACTGGGTGGTGACAAACGGTATCTAGGACATAAGCCACTGAGGCTAGAAGAGAGGAAGCCCCTGGAGTGCAGGACTGGAACCCGACCGGCCAGGCCACGGAGCGTGGAGTCTGCCCTGGAGTCAGCCCCTTCTACACAGGGAAGTACTGCGAGCAGATCTGGGTTGCAGCTCAACGACTGCGACTGCAGTGAGACACCTGCAGCCGGAAACCAACATGCCAGCAGCAAGGACGCAGCAAGTGGCGAGAAGATGGAGATGCACAGCCAGGGGATGGGATGAGGACGGCAGGCCACACAGAGATTTTACACACGAGAAACAATGGCTCCCGAGTCCTAGGGAATCTCTCTGGCATCGCATAAACTATCTGCTCTGGCTGGGTACTTACATGTCCATATTACAGAAAAATATTAGCATTCCATGAACGAAGTGACTTCTAGTGGCCCCACTTTCCTACTCCAGCCAGCCCCCAGCCCCGAGGAACACAGCCTCCTCATTTTTGGTGACAGTCACTAGCTCGCCCACTGCTGCTGGCTACTGTCGGTACCAGGTGCATTCCCAGCTCTAGCACCCTAAGACCAGACACTGTTTTCTGAAGCAGCTCAGTCCTGCATCCAGGTGAGACGAGTGGCAGGCCCCATCACAGCTGCACTGTGTCAGTTAGGGTCACACCGCTAGGAGCTCAAGGGATGCCACAGGCTAAGCATGACGCGCATGGGGGCTACTCCATAGAAGATTTCTCCAGGGCTGGCTTGTGTCTTCCCCGGAGGAGCTGACCTTCACACAGGCAGCTGGGCCGCTGAGGCAGTGTTCAGGTAGGCAGGCTTCTGACTGACCAGGGCTGGGATACCAGAGCCTCCATTCAAACCCAAGGATACCCGAGCTTCAGCCCGTGCCAACTGGCTGGTCATGGCCATGTGCCATGGAGAGCATGGAGGAAACCACACACACAGCGTGGACCGCAACAGGACATACTGTAGTGCCAGGCTTCTCCCTAACATACCCACAGCTGTGCTGGCCACGCGGTTCAACAGCGACACGGGCCTTATTGGGCTGGAGGTGGAGAATGAGCAATTTACAGGCCCCAATTCATCAGTCTTCAAAACTGACTCCCTCACCCAGTGCCAGGCTCCTGTGGGAGCTACGCTGTCATCTCTTCCCTGGGTACCGTGCCACCTGCCCACTGCCCCCATGCCGGGCAGTAGAAATCCCTTGTGATTATAGCAGAAAAGCAGGTACCGCTGCCCTAACCAGACCCCCCAGCATGCCTCCACAGGACACCTTGCTCTTGCTAGCATCCTAAACGTGGCTGCTTCAAAAGATGCGAACTCGGACACCTACCCACAGTCACCGCCAGCAGGGCTGAGAAAAGGTCCCAGAATGCCTGCTTTTTTCTAAGGAGGACATTTTCACTCTTTTTGGAAGGTCATCTTTGGTGACTTTCCTGCACCCAGTCTCTCCCTTAATGTTCTGAACAGCAGACAGCACCAAAAGCTTGCTCATGAGGACCCTGAAGCCTGCTAGACTCAGCAGCCTGGAGACTGGAGCCGCGCTCTGCCTGAAGCCCAAGCCACACAGTCCCGGAGCAGAGCTGCACCCAGCAGCAGGAAGGGGAGACGGCCTCCTCACATGAATCAGACCCACTTCTTGGCCATCCAGAGCTCAGAGGGACATCTTCTTCCACATCCCCCTCTGAATCTCAGTCATTGTACATAAAAAAAACTCCTAAATTTCATGCCCAAAATTCCTTTTAAGAGACTGTTTCTGCCAGACCAAGTCAATCAGAAGCCATTTTGAACCACAAAAGTTCGCGAGTTGCAGTAGCAACACAACGGGGATCCCGCTGTGAGAGGAGAGCTGGGAGATGCTCTCGTGCCGAGCGGGGTGCTGTCCCACCACAGCCACCCAGCAGGAGCACGAGGAACGAGCCAAGTCACTGCTTGGCACGAAGTCAGTCTAAACACGTGCATGCCCATAGGGGGACCTCTCCAGGGAAGCAGGACTGCCACGGGGCTGGCACGGCCCACTGGCAGTGCACACAGGCAGCCCCAGCATGGCTCACTCACATTCAGGTGACGTGGAGCTGAGAGCAGTGGCTCTGAATAACACTTATTTATTTAAGTGCAACGTCATGAGTTCAAACCCCGGTTCCACCAAAAAATAATAAATAAATAAATATAAAAAATGAAGTTCATGCCCATAAGCAAGAAAGAAGCTACCCAGATTCCACTCCCCAACTTCAACCTCGGCACGGACATCTCAGTGGCCCTCATCCCTCAGGTGGGTGCAGGGTCTCACTCCATTAGAGTAATATGTGGGCAGTGGAAGGGATGAGGTGTGGAAGGCAGTACCGTCATCACCCGATCATCTCATTTAAACTTCACTTCTATCTTGTAAAATGACACAGAGGGTTTTATATCTATGCTTACTTCAAATCTGCAGAACCTAAGGCACAGAGAATGTGGAATCTGGGCAGGGTCCTAGCTAATAAGCAGCAGCCTGTTGGGGTACAAACCTAGGCTTAGCCAGAGCCCCTGTGAGTCCCCTCTCACAGCAAAGGGCTCTAAGAGCGAATGTGGGCTAAAGGGAAACAGGTTCAGCAATGGCTGGACAATGTTCCTGGAAGGAAACTCCATGCTGGGTAAAGCACTGCCGCATACAAGATGGGGACAAAGCGAACGTGCCACTTGTCTTCCAAAATAAGCTACAAAACAAAGTGAGTGCTCTTCAGCCCACTGTGACGCTCCAGTCTTAAAAGATACCACGCAGCAAGAACACGGAGCTGAGGAGGGGAAGTCAGGAGGGATGCAGAGTCAGCTGTCCCCTTGGCCTCAGTAACCTAGTGCTGTGGTAGAGAGGGGAGGGAGGGACACGCCCTGCCCTCTGCCTGGGGCAAAGCATTTTAATTATTGGGAAAGTCAAACAGGGCCATAAACTGACCAGCTGTCCCATCTGGTCAGGCCAGAGGCCCAAACTGATAAAACAGGGCCTGAGCATTTGGAGTTAAAGCTGAGTCCAGAGGGAGCAAGAGGCCCAGACAGAGTTAGAAGGAAATGGGGTGGCAAGGGGCCTCCCATCCCTTTCAGCTGCTTCCACGGAAATAAATCTGCCCACTGAAGCAGGAGAAACACAGCTATGCCTGGCCGGCTGGAGTTGAAATCTTCCAAGCACTTTAAAAATCAAAATTCAGCCATACCCATGCACAACTAAAATACCAAGAATGGGCAGAAGCAGCGCCGTCTTACTGAACGCAGTACCCAAGTGGTGCTTGTCCCAGATTATTTCACAACACCTTAATTAAAAACAGCACTGCCTTTTTCTACATTGCGCACACTTTACACATAAGGTTCCTGAAACTCCAAGAAGCCACCTGGAGCCCCAGTGCCAGGGACCCAACGAGGGCAGCACCTACATCCAGGCCCGTCTACCGCCCACGCCGGCTGTCCCAGTACCGCGCCCAGACTCACGAGCCTCTCCTAGGGGGGAAGTGCTTCCCTTCTAAAAGCAAAAGCTCTGAGGTAGCAAGGGGGAAAAGGAGCGTGGATCCCGCAGCTCTGCCTGGGTCTGACGTCTCCGCCTGGCTCTCACGTGAGGGCCTGCATAGGACACTGGGTTTCATGCAATTCTGAACGAGTGAGTGGGGTCAGAGAAACTCACCTACATGGTGTTGGGCTTCATCTGGAAAGAGCCCTATTGCGCTCTGGACAAGAGGGCCCGAGGCATTGTGAGTCAGATGGTAGCAGAGCTCTGAGACGCCCAACGCCCCTTGCTTAGTGCCAAGGACAGAAGTGGCACTCAACCTACTGCATCCAGGTCCCAGGATGAAGGCTGTCCCCGTGCAACTGGAACATCCTCTCCGCAAGGCCACCTGTCACCGCTCAGACAGCAGCGAGGGAGGAGCCCCTGCTGGCTCCTGCCAACCGTTTCCCCACTAAGGCAGTCAGCAAAGAGCCTCTTCAGGGAAACTGAACTCCTCCAAGAACGGCCCCACGCGGGCACACTGCGGCCTGGCACGCCAAGGTAGACAAGCCTGGTGGTCAACCCTGCCCCCAAACAGACCCATGTTTCCTGTCCTGGAAGGACCTCAGACACTGTCTCATTGAGCCTCTGATTTCACAGCAGAGGCATTTGACATCCAGAGAGGTCACAGGTCATGCAGCCACCCAGTGCCCAGACTGCACGAGGGCCTCCGCTCCTTTCTCTGCCCCAGTGCCTTCCTTACACAGATGCCCAAGTAAAGTTCTAATGCCTCTGAGACATGGACTGATGAAAGCTAGACTCTCTCCCTCCACAGTGAACCCACGCACACCTAGATTCCGGGACACACACGGGTCTTATGTTATCAATCCTTTGTTCTGTTTGTTTGTTTCTGTCACAGACTTCACTATCACTATGTAGTTCAGGTGCCCTTGTACTCAATTTGTAGCCCAGGCTGGCCCCAAACTTGCAGCAATCCTCTTGCCTCAGCCTGCCAAGAGCTGGAGTTACAGGTGTGTTCTACCATGCCCAATTTCAGTCCTTTTTTGGGGGGTCCTTTTTGAGACAGACTCTCACTATGTAGCCCAGGCTAGCCTTGAGCTCACTGCAATCCTCCTCCCTCAGCCTTCCCAGGGCTAGGCTTACAGGAATGCGCCGCCACATCAGCCTCAAGCCTCACTTTAGAAAAGGAACAGAGTGTGGTTCTGTGAGGGGCTGCCTGGGCACTGAAGGGGACTCTATGTAAAGCACTGCACTTCCTGGGGAAGAAGAGAACTCTCTGGCTCCCTCAGAACACTGGCATGAAGCAACCCTGAGCTCCTTCACAGGAAATGGGAAGAGTACTGGGTCAAGGAATGGAAAATTTGCCAAGAGACCTCAGCAAAGGGACGAAAGGCTTTCTTCACTCTGAGATCCTGAAACACAAACCTTGACTTGGAGGGGTGACAGGGCCATAGGTGACCTGCAAAGGTGGTCATGACTAGCTACTGCCAGGCTTACTGGGAGAGCAATGTCAGGGAGGGAAGATGCGTACCTAGCTTTCAAAACACCGGAGCTCAAATCCGAGGGCACAGAGGCAAAAGGAAAGAGACTAGAGGCTCATCCAGACATCGGGCGGACACACCTGTGTCATGTGCTGCACACTCTCCTGAGCACCTTGCCCAGTAAGGAGCCCATCGCAGAGCCCCTCCTGAGGGCCTCCGCCAGCACAGCCTGCTCTGACACAAGCTAAATGCCTGGATGCTGCCTCAAGGGCTATGGCGGCCCCAGAGAAGCCCCTGAAGGGACCAAACAGGAAGGAAAGGCTGGCAGGGCTCGCAGCAGCCCCAGGGGAAGAGAGCATGAGGTTCCCAGAGAGCTCCACTCCCTCCTGACCTCCCCTGGCTCCTCAGATCTACCGCTGGGAAAGATGGTAGCAAAAAACTCGAAGGAAACCCCAAGATCGTCCCATGCCTCCCCAAGGCCTCGCTCTCATGGGGCCCTTGGGCCTGCTGGTCTCTGCCTGGACCCTGGAACCCCCTCCCTGGTTTTCCCTTGAAGCTGTCCTGTGAGGGCTTCTTCCTTCCTTTAGCTCTTGTCTTGACACAAAACTTCCTCAGGAAATCCTTCTGTAAAGTCCTGGGCTCGTCCCTGACCCATTTCCTCTGGAACCCATGTTGCTCCTTCATGTTACTGGGGCCACAGTCTTCACTGTTTTGTATGGTTTTTCTCCTTTTTGGGAGGCATACCAGGAATCAAACTAGGGACCTTGCACTTGCCAGGCAGGTGCTTATGCCATTGAGCTGTATCCCCAGCCCTGTGCTTTTCTTTTGGCAGTCCTAGGGATTCAGCTCGAGGCCTTCACACTTATCTACAGCCCAACCCTAGCCCTGTTCTTAGAATTTGGAGGCAAACTCGTGCTAGACAACTGAATCGCTTGGCCTGGGCTTGAGCTTGCAATCCTCCTGCCGCAGCCTCCCAGAACACAGAGTACAGGCCTGGGCTGCCTGCCTCTTCATGACTTTACCTTTTATGTGACTTTATTTAGCTCAAAATCCTTCTCCTTCATCCCATAGAAAGCTCTTCGAGGGCAAGGCCTGTGACTGTCCTTGCTTACTGTTCTGTTCCTAATACCATATGCTCGGCATAAAGCGGCCAGCAGGGCTGCGGAGCAGGGATGCTTGCCTAGCACAGACCAGCCCTTGGGTTCAATCCTCAGTACTGCTGGACTAGAGGGGAAAAAATCGAGGTTGTGAGGCCAGGTTCAAAAGCTGAGAGACACAACAGGGCTCGCAAGGCCGGCCTCTGCCCTCCCGGGCACGCGCCTTGCAGTCATGGTCTCCTGGCCCAGCATCTACTTCTTTCAACCTTACTTGTTTATGTGTTTACTCAGGCTTGCAGAGCACACTCCTGCATGCACGGGGGCGTTCCTCATCGACTGAACGCTCTGGGACTGGCAACCTTAGGGTTAGCCACCTGCAAGGAGAGACACAGCCAATTCCTGCACATTTCCGTGCAGAAAACCCTGGAGAACACATCCACCCTCTCCCAGCGCTCAGCAAGCAGGAACTTCTATGAAGGACCCCAAAGGAGCTCACAGACAGGGTAACAGGGGAGTGCCCGGGTCTGTACCACCGGGGTGCACCACGTGGGTGTACTCTCATGAGGTACACAGACCTCCTGCAGCTCCCTCTCAGAAAAGATGGGGAACGGTTTCTTCAGCTGCCCCCCAGATCCACTCTGGTAATTATCATGGTTTCTTATTCTACTCATCTACAGGGAAAACTGCTTCATGGCAGCTTCTGATCTTTTTCTAGACCAGGCTAAGGCTGCATTGGCTTTGCCAGCACCCCTATGCCTTGGGTGCTTCACCCACAGGCAGGAATGCACTCTCCTACACGTGCCGGAGTGAAGCGCTACAGTGGACTCTGGCAGTCACAGCCAGCAAGCTCTCAGACATTAAAAACCAGACAGGGCATAGGGAGATAGCTTGGTGGTCTACGTTTGGTGCCTGCCAGGCAAGGGTGAGGACACAGGTTTGATCCAGGTACCACATGCTTTGCCAGCCCTGCGTCGAGCCACCATGAAAACCCGGCATGGTGGGGCATGCCTGTAATCCCAGCACTGGGGAGACTGAGCCAGGCAGAACCGACTAACCCAGGTCCACACCAGGCTTAGAGTGAGCACAGCCAACCTCATGTTAAGGGGACCTAGAAGCGCTGTCACCCTCACTCTGCAGAAAAGCACACCTTCAGCTTCCTGGACTCCAAGGAAGTTGGAGAGGGGCACTTGGCGCAGGCGAGCACAGAGCTGCGAGGAGGCAGGGGGCGCTGCATGGGCCACAAGTGCAAGGGCAGCCGCCATCCACAACTCAGTGGAAACGGCAGGCGCAAGAAGACCATGGCCTGCTGCGCCCAGCCCAGAGCAAAACTGATGCTGGCACTGGGAAGAGCCCGAGAGCGAGCCCAGCAGACGGGGCACGATCTGCTCCAGCAGCTCCCGGCATGCGCAGGCGGCTCCCTCGGCGACTGGCATCTGGAAGGAGCGTGGAGAGAGCGGGCAGGCACACTCAAGGCCAGCAGTGGATGCACCACTAAATGCACACTCAGGGACTGCAAACAGGTCAATGATCTCAGACAAGGGGAAAAGACCCAGGGTCTGGGGATTATAGTGGAGATGAAGAGCAAATTCCAGACAGGTGCATTGGAATGACAATCCCTCCTTAAGAGAAAGGATTTTTACATTTTGAGTCCTGGTAAATAAATCAGTTCAAATGATCCTTCATTGTTACAGTTTATGTCTAGTTGTCCCCGCAAAGCCTCATGGAGTCATTGGGCAGGGACTTCTATAGACTGAGATTTGACTCATGAGTTACTGCATTATGTGTTTTAGTACTGATGGGATTATCGGTCTGAGTAGGGCTGGGACTATGGGTGTGGTCTAGGGCAGATATCCTAAGGCAGAGAGCCTGATAGGAATATAAAGAGAGACAGAGAGACAGACTAGAGCTGTTGTTCTGCTGCCGTGTTCGGTTGGCTGCCTCTGTCACCATTTTGCTGCTGTTCTGCCGCCATGAGCTGGATGCTGTCTGTCCTGCTCCACTCAGCCTTGGGCCAGCCAAATACAGACTGAAACCTCCAGTAACTATGAGCTAATCAACCTTTCCTTCCTTCATGTTGAGTGTCGGGTACTTGGCCCAGCAATGAGTAAAAAGTACCTAGGGCATTCATCCATTCACTTACCCATTTATTTCATATATATTTCTCTGCAGATGGCACAGTGCTTTGACCTGTGCCTTCTAAATGCCACAATCCTCACTGGCGGCTTCCAAACCCGCTCACCTGGCTGAAAGGCCTCTGAACGTGGAGCCGCTGGACTGGTAGCTCTAGGCTCTGTGGCCTAAGTGTTCTTCCCCATACTACCAGGGTATTCATGTTTAGCAAGTGGCTGCTCAGCACTGAACACAGCAAGGCACCGCGATGGGCTAGCAGGACAGACGGCCAGGTTTGATTGGGCACAGGAAACTGGATAGCATTTGACAAGTCAAGACAGACAAGCCGAAGGCATGGCACACTGTGGAAAAGTGCGCACACCCTACAGCAAGGGTGCGATTGGAGCCTGGTGACTCGGAAGCTCAGGGTGCATTCTAGAAGAGGAGACCAGCTTGGCCTAAGGGGCAAGTGCTTCTTAGGGAAAGAGGACATAGGGCTGTGGAGACAATTCCACGGTCTGAGCATTTGCCTGGCAAGCGCAAGGACCTGGGTTCAATCCCTAGTACCGAGCACGAGCCCTGGAGCCAGTGGCACGCAGAGTCCACCCAAAAAACAGGCATAGTAGCACATGCCTGTAATCTCAGCACTGGGGAACCTGAGACAGGAGAATCACTAGGAGTTCAAACTGCATAGTGAGACTCTGTATAAATATATATATTTTTTTCTTCTTTTTATTTTAATTTTTAAATTTGTTTTTTTACGGGCCAGGCGTGATGGCATATGCCTGTAATCCTGGTGCATGCCTGTAATCCAAGCACATGTTAGGCTGAGGCAGGAGGATCGGTGTGAGTTTGAGACCAGCCTGGGCTACAAAAGTAAGCTCAAGGCCAGCTTGAACTGCATAGCGAGACTCTGCCTCAAAAAAAAGACAAAAAAAAAAAATTTTTTTTTTTCTTAAGTAAGCATACAAGGCAGCAAAAACTTCAGGAAAAAACTTGAAGCTGGTATCTGAAAAGAGGAAGTCCCAAGTCAACTTTAGTTCACTATGTTCCTCCACTCTTACAGCTACAAACTTAAGATTGAAAGGCTGGCCAAATAGCTCAGTGGGTTAAAACACCCACAAGCAGGTACAGAAGTCTAGGTTCAAACCCCAGGCCTGCTGTGCCAGCCCCGCCCCCGGGGTGCACTGAAACAGCAATTGAGACTGCGTGCCTGTAGGGAAGCTGTAAACACGCGAATCACTATAAGTTGGATCTAGTAGTGAAACCCTGCACACCCTGCAGACCCTTCCCTAAAAAAGAAAAAAAAAGATTGAATTAGCTATTTGAAACCCAGTGAAGATGTGGACAGCAGACAGATCAAACAGTAACTAACTTCAGATGCTATCACCCAGTAGGCAAATAACTATTCTTAATTATCTAAAACTAAAGCACCATAAGGCTATACAAAGTAGTGCAATGAAACACCTAGTGTGGGGCTGCAGAGATAGTTCAGAGGCATAAGCATCTACCTGGCAAACACAAGGGCCAGAGTTTGATCCCTGGCCCCACATAGGCTGTGCACTCTTGGCCCAGATGCAGGCGCCCACCTCACCATGCAGCCCCAGAACGGGGCATCGTGGTGCACACCTATAATCCCAGCATACAGGAGGTACAGTCAAGAGGATCTCTAGGAGTTGAGGCCTATCTGAGGACCACAAAAGTTAGCACAAGGGCAGCCTGCATAGCGAGACCTTGCCTCAAAAACAAACAAACAAACAAAAATACTAGACCATGCAAGTGGCAAGCATGTAGTGGTTAGGAATACATGTTGACAGTTCTAAGCTGGGGGGTGCACACTACACACCATGTATTCACGAGCACATCACTAGGAGTAAAAATACATAAGTGCAAATGCACAAAGAAGCCTGGAACACTGTTTTTTCCTTTCTGCTTTTCTACTATATGTACTACTAAAGCAAAAGATCTGTTTTCTAAGGGAAGGAAAAAAGTTATTTAATAATAAAAGTAATAATGCCACCTTCCTTTTGTAAGCCTTTATGTTTTTCCAAAGCCTCTTCATGTTATCTCAGTTTTACTAATATAACTATTTTCCTTTTATTTACTTATTTATTTTTTATTTTATTTTTTGTTTTTTATTTTATTTATTTATTTTGGTCTTTTTGAGACAGGGTCTCACTCAGTTGTTCACACTGGCCTTGAGCTCACTTTTGTAGCCCAGGCTGGTCTCGAACTCACATCAATCCTCCTGCCTCCCAAGTACTGGGATTACAGGCATGTGCCACGTTTTCCTTTTAAACCAGTTTACACTAGGCAAATACTGTCCCCTGAGTATTGTGCCCCAGCTCAATTAATTTACTTTTTTTGTCTTTTTGAGACAGGGTCTCACTATGCAGTTCAGGCTGACCTTGAGCTAACTTTTACAGCCAAGCCTGGTCTCCAATTCTCACCAATCCCCCTGCCTCAGCCTCCCAAGTGCTGGGATTACAGGCATGCACCACCACGCCCAGCTTTAATTTACTTTTTAATGGAACTGGGACATTGTTGTTCTGCTGAAGGCCTTTATACACTAACTGCACTCTGACTGCCTATCCCAAAAAGGACAACTAACCTTTCCACTCCATCACGCCTTTTCAAACAGTTCAGTAACCTGCTTGCCCCACTTTGATACAGCAAGGAGACATAAAATCATCTTTATAACCAGTGGCCTTTTACAAGGAGCTTTAAGATGTGGTGTTTAAATTCACGATGTAATGCAGTAAAGCAATACAAGCCATTAGTCAACCAAGGGTCTGAACTGTATGTCCCAGGGCTTTGCTAAACTTGTTCAGTTATACGATGCTAAGCACGCAAGGTGA
>PVJA010029151.1:16396-27038 GCA_004027025.1 Myocastor coypus | reverse complement strand
TGAGACAGGGTCTCGCTATGCAGTTCAGGCTGGCCTTGAGCTCACTTTTGTAGCCCAGGCTGGTCTCGAACTCGCACCGATCCTCCTGCCTCAGCCTCCCGAGTGCTAGGATTACAGGCGTGAGCCACCACGCCTGGCTCGGGACTTTTTGAACTGAACTTCTGTACAAGAAATAACATTAAGAATCAATAAGTGGGGGCCCGGCGGGATGGCTCAGTGGTCTAAAGCGTCTGCTTGGGAAAGCTTGGGCGGCTTCAGGGACCGTGGTTCGATCCCCAGCACCACATGCTGCGCCAGCCCTGCTGTCAGGGCAGGCTGAGCCGGCCATTAAAAAAAAAAAGAGTGAATAAACAAATGTTCTGAAACAAGAAAAAATAAATAAATAAAATTTTAAAAAAAGAATCAATAAGTGGGCTCTCTTCCTCCTCCTCCTCCTCTTCTTCCTCCTGCTCTTCCTCCTCCTCCTCCTCTTTCTTCATGTCCAGCAAAACTTATTTTTAAAATAAAATTTTGAGGGGCTGTTGAGGTAGCTCAGCAGTCCAAAGTGCCTGCTTAGGCAAGCTTAGGCAACTGCAGGGACTGCGGTTCTATCCCCAGCACCACATGCTGTGCTAGCCTCACCTCCAGGGCAGGAGCCAGCCATAACACGAATGAATGAATGAATGAATGAATGAATGAATAAATAAATAAAATCAATAAGTGGGAGCTGGGCATGGTGGTGCACACCTGTAATCCCAGCACTTGGGAAGCTGAAGCAGGAGGATCAGTGCAAGTTTGAGACCAGTCTGGGCTACAAAAGTGAGCTCAAGGCCAGCCTGAACTGCATAGCAAGACCCTGTCTCAAAAAGACAAAAAAAAAAAAAAAAGAAAAGAAAGAAGAAAGAAATGGGCCAGGGATTCACTGTGCCAGCCCTGTCCCCAAGGCACACTGAGAGGTAATTGAGACTGAGCATAGAGACGCTGCACCTGTAATCCCAGCTCTTGGGAGGCTGTAAACAGATGGATCACTATGAGTCCAAAACACCCTGTAGATCCTTCTCTAAAATACAAAAAAGAAAAAAAAAAAAATCTCTCTCTTCTTCCTGTTATCAATCTTGTATTTTACTCTCTATACTTTGGGTTTCTTGTATAAGAGAAAATGTGATATTTAAGCTTTTGTATCTGATTTATTTTAGATGCAGAGAAAAAGAACATCATTGCTGGGAATGTAAACTAGTACATTAGGCCTCAACATTATCGTCTCAGTGTGCATCTGTTTTCCTATAAGAGACTCAAATTTATCCTTTATTGCAATGTAATATTTCATTGTGTGGAATACCACATTTTTTTTATCCATTTACCTATTGATGGACATATAGACCATCCCAACATTTAGCTGTTCTCAGTTGTGCTGCTGTACACATGAGACTTATGTCACCGATGTCTTTTGATTCTTTCACAGAGATACCTAGAAGGGGAACGGAGCAGTCAAATAGAATTTTTTTCTTTTTTTTTTTTCCATATTGGTTGTACTAGTCTACATTTCCCACAATGTTCTTTTTTCCTACAGCCTCACTAGCCGTAGATTTCTTAATAATAGCCATTCTTTTCTGGAGTAAAAATCTCAGAGCTGTTTGCTTGGGTTTTTGTTTGCAGAACCAGGGACTTAACTCAGGCCCTTGCACTTGCCGTGGAAGCGCTTATCCTACTGAGCTATCTCCCCAGCCCCTTCAGTTTTTTTTTTTTTTCCTCTCTTGTATTTATGGCAGGGCCTACAGGGTCTCACTAGATCGAACTTGTAGTGATCCTCCTGTTTATAGCCTCCCAAGTGCTGGGAGTGTACCCTGGGGGCAGGGCCAGCACAGATCTTGTGCCTGCTTGCAGGTGCTTTAATCCGCTGAGCTATTTGGCCAGCCCTGAGATAAACCTTTTTAAAATGGAAGGAGACCAAGAGATGGAGGAAGAATTCAGGAAAGGGATAGAAAAGTAAAGAAGAATGAAGAAATATCATGCACATAAATCAACTCCCCACCGTGAATGTAACAATTACATACTGCATGCTGTATTAATAAAAAGAAACTCTAGGGGCTGGGGAGATAGCTCCGTGGCACAAGTGCCTGCCTGGCAAGTGCAAGGTCGTGAGTTTGAACCCCAGTCCCACCAAAAAAAAATAAAAAATAAAAAATAAAAAATAAAAAGAAACTCTTTACTCTTGGTGTTCACTAAATACATGTGACTGGTGTTCACAGGACCTCTTTAGTTATTTCTTTACTTCTTTTTTGAAGTTTCCTTCTCTAGCAATCCTTGTAGACACAATTTTCGTCACATTTGACTCACTAGGCATTTTCTTCTGTTCTTGTGCATTGAAAAAGTAAAACTATGCTGGCAATTCTTAAATTTGGATCTCTAATTCTTTTCTCTCTGGATTCCAAACATGAATATCTACCTGCCTATTAACATCTTCATTGTGATTGCTTATAAATACCTTAAATATATTAAAAATTAAATTTAACATTTTACTCCCAAAGTTTTACATTTCTCATGTTCTTCATCTTAACTATAACATCCCCATCTACCAAGCAAGTCATATTGAAAATATGCAGAGCCATTCTTGAACTCCTGCATTTTCTTAAACCACTGCGCTAACTCAAAAGCCCCAACTCCTATATCTTAAGAGCATTCAATCACTAAATTGAATTATATTGCTCAAGTTATTTTTAGTCATATAGCATGAATCCATATAGCATGATTACACATAATAACCCCCGACAGAGAGAGAGAGAGAGAGAGAGAGAGAGAGAGAGAGAGAGAGAGAAGAGAGAGAAAAATTTTTAATCTTAGGTCAACCTATTTACTTTCCTATAGTCTCAAGAACTATAGGGGGGGCTCGGCAGGATGGCTCAGTGGTCTAAAGTGCCTGCTTAGGAAAGCTTAGGCAGCTGCAGGGACTGTGGTTTGATCCCCAGCACCACATACTGCGCCAGCCCTGCCCTCAGGGCAGGCTGAGCTGGCCATAAAAATAAATAAATAAACAAAAGTTCTGAAACAAGAAAAAAAATTCTAAAAAACAAAAAAAGAACTATAGGGGGCTGGAGACAAGATATCATAGGTCTGCATCTTGTTCTCTGAATAACTACTATGAAGACAACAATATGCAATGTATTAATTACTGTAACTGTCCTACTAACCTGTTTTGAAATTATCTCACTGCTGTTTCTTTCTCATTAAATTATTAAAAATTTAAAAAAAGAATTATAGGGGGCTGAGATATAGCTTAGTGGCACCATGCCTGAGTTCAAATCCCAGTATTAAAAAAAAAAAAAAAAAAGTTACAATCTAATCTGAAAATGTAAAACTCAAAACTCTAAAATTCAAACTTAGCCGGGCATGGTGGCGCACACCTGTAATCCTAGCACTTGGGAGGCTGAGGCAGGAGGACTGGTGTGAGTTCGAGACCAGCCTGGGCTACAAAAGTGAGCTCAAGGCCAGCCTGAACTGCATAGCGAGACCCTGCCTCAAAAAGACAAAAAAAAAAAAAAATAATAATAATAATAATAATAAAATAAAATAAAATTCAAACTTTTGGGCTGGTGAGATAGCTCAGTGGTCTAAAGCACCTGCTTTTAAGCTTAGGCAACTGCAGGGACCACTGTTTCATCCCTGGGACCATATGCTGTGCCAGCCCCACCCTCAGGGCAGGCTGAGCTGGCTATAATAAAAAAAAAAATCAAACTTTTTGAGAACTGGTACGATTCCAAAGCTAAAATAATTCCCCATTTTAGCTCAGGGGTCTAAGCGCCTGCTTAGGCAAGCTTAGGCAACTGCAGCAACCGAGGTTTGATCCCCAGCATCACATGCTGTGCCAGCTCCACTCCAGGGCAGGCTAAGCTGGCAATATAAATAAATAAATAAATAAATAAAGTTTAAAAAAAATTGTACACCTGATATGGTATGTAAAACATCTGATACATAAAATTATTTTAAAATACTTCATTAGCTGGGTGTGGTGATGCACACTTGTAAACCCAGCACTTGAGAGGCTGAGGCAGGAGGATCAGTGCAAGTTTGAAACTAGTTTGGGCTACAAAATGAGCTCAAGGCCAGCCTGAACCGCATAATGAGACCCTATCTCAAAAAGACAAAAATAAGTAAAATAAAACACTTCATAAATTTATCATCAATACAAGTATACAGCATTTATAAAACGTAAGTTTTGTGTTTAGAGTTGGGTTACATCTTTGATATATCTTATTACATAAAGTATATGCAAACATTTCAAAATCAGAAAAAAATCTGAAATTTGAAATGCTTTTTTCTAGCCCTAATCATTTCAGATAAAGAAAACTCAAACTTTCAGTATTATAAATTATATATATAATATATACATACACATATAGGAAATTCATGTCTAGAAAATGAACTAGATAGAAGCCTTATCACAAAGAACACTTGAATGCTACGGAATAGTGTAATTTAAATGTAACAATCAGGCCCAGCAGGATGGCTCAGTGGTCTAAAGCGCCTGCTTAGGAAAGCTTAGGCAACTTCAGGGACTGCGGTTCGATCCCAGGAACCACATGCTGCACCAGCCATACCCTCAGGGCAAGCTGAGTGGGCCATAAAAACAAACAAACAAGTTCTGAAGCAAGAAAAAAAAAAAAAAAAAATTCAAAAAAAATTTTTTTAAAAATAAATGTGCCAGGCGTGGTGGCTCACGCCTGTAATCCCAGCACTCGGGAGGCTGAGGCAGGAGGATTGATGCGAGTTCGAGACCAGCCTTGGCTACAAAAGTGAGCTCAGGACCAGCCTCAACTGCATAGTGAGACCCTGTCTCAAAAAGACAAATAAATAAATAAATAAATAAATAAATAAATAAATAAATAAATATAAAATAAAATAAAATAAATGTAACAATCACCCAAAAGCCTTAAGAACTTATGTCCCTCCTCCTTTGATGGCTCACTGCATCCTACCTGCCATGCCCCTCTGCTGTGCTGCCTTGCCTTTGAGTCCACATAAATATAAATAATGAAATAATAACTAAGACATATTGAGTGATAAAAAAGGAGAAAATTCTATAGGTTAAATTCTATACTATCACTTGTGAAAAAATATGCTCCTGTGAACATCTTAGATAGGCATCTGGATTAATTGACAAGTAACTATTCCTTCTGGGGAGAATTAAGTTAGTGCATTAGAAATTAGGACTCTAAGGACTTTACTATGTTATTTTGTACTGGCCCTATTTTTTTAAAAAAATGTGTACTCACTACTTTAAAATACTTTAATATTATATAATAAAATGTTAAAGTTGTCTTTTTTCAGGGTACTGTAGGAGATATGGTAGATGTCAAGCAGATCTCTCACACACACACACACACACACACACACACACACACACACACGCTGGGTTTGGACTGGGACCCTTCCAGGAGAAACCTCTATGAAAGTACTCTTAAAATACTTGTTACAATGGCCCAATTTAAGCTTCTATATATCAGTTTTAGAAAAATTCAATTAAGAGTCCAAACAAACTTTTTGAAACTGTCAAAGAGTTTTTTTTACAGTCTGATGATGTTAGTGGCATGGCAGTAGTAATATATTTTAAAACACTTATAAACTCTAATTCATTGTACATATTACTGCCAGATCAATTTCCCAAAACATTGCTTCCACTATCTTGCCCAAATCTTCAATAATTTAATACTTAGACCACAGAGCCTTCCAGCTTCCTTAGCTTACTATCAACCCACAGTTCTAACATCTCTTAATATTTTCCTAGGTAGGCTCAAACTTTAGTCAGCCTAATAATTTACCCTAAAAACAGGTCTTAGGCCTATTTTGAATTTGGACTTTTGCTCAAGTTGTTTGCTTCTATCCTATGCTCTTTATCAACCTATCACTTTCCCCATCTCTATAAACATTGCAGTATTTCCTCCACAGAAACCTCCCAAATCATCTAGGTAAAGTGTTCCGCTCATTCTCTAAAACAGTTACGGTTCACTAGATCTTACTATAATATAGAATTACTTTTTAATTTGGGCCATACACTCTTAATTTATAGATTTTTAGCTTGCAGAGGGCAAAGACTGTCTTATTTATCAGAACACTGTATCTTCCACTGCCAAACGTAACTTGCAAATACAGCTGGGAAAAGTTAACCACTGATAATATAGTCTTCCCTATTTTGGTAAAAGTACAAAGGACAAAAGACAGATTAAAAGAAGAAAAAAAAAGGCTGACAGAGCAATTCTCAGTTTCATTAATTTTTCTAAAATTGGTCCTACTGGGGCCCGGCAGGATGGCTCAGTGGTCTAAAGCGCCTGCTTGGGAAAGCTTGGGCGGCTTCAGGGACCATGGTTCGATCCCCGGCACCACATGCTGCACCAGCCATGCACTTGGGGCGGGCTGAGCCAGCCATAAAAATGAGTGAATAAACAAACAAAGGTTCTGAAACAAGAAAAAAATGAATAAATAAAATTAAAAATTCTTAAAAAAAAAAAGAAAAAATAATAAAATTGGTCCTACTGATCTATAGAAATACACATGTAAATATGAGCAATATATGGAAGTATTTGTTTATTTTTTAAAAGAATTTTATTTATTTATTTTTCTTGTTTCAGAACTTTTGTTTATTTATTTTTATGGCCAGCTCAGCCTGCCCTGAGGGCAGGGCTGGCGCAGCATGTGGTGCCGGGGATCGAACCGTGGTCCCTGAAGCTGCTTAAGCTTTCCTAAGCAGGTGCTTTAGACCACTGAGCCATCCTGCCGGGCCCCACTTCTTGTTTACTAAACAAGACATAGGACAGTCTGCAGAAGAAAAAAATGCTGAGCTTGAAAATGTTTTGAGAAAGGGAGAAAATCCTTACATAAGATTAAATATACTTCTTGAAAATGTTATCACCATCCATATGTCCCCTTTTAACTGGGCTATCATGAACCTCTCATCCTGACTTAGTACCTGGCTGCAAAAGCTATATTAACACAGGCTCAGTTAATGGTATGATATTCTAATTAAATGAAGCCCATATTTGGGGAGATATATACTGGAAGATAACGGAAAGAAGTATTTACTTTAAAAATGTTCAATAGGTTCATTCAATCTTATTTATGGAAGCCCCTAGATGTATATGGACTTGTTCTGGCTCGTTGACATAAACCAGTACTATATAAAACAAAGGCTCTGCCCTCCCAGACCACAAAAATCACTTGAATAAAAATGACAGGTAAATATGCATTTATTCACTGGAACATGAGGTCATGACTAAATCAAAGGACAAGAAGAAATGAGAGAACAGCATAGTGGTTACAAACAGCCGAAATTTAAGAATCTGAGTAAAATGAGGGACTGAGCTATACAATTATGGATCTGGTGGAAAACCTTTTCAGGAAAGCCACATAGAAAGTCCTGTAGTTATGAGAAGCAGCACATCCACTGTGCTCCAGGACAACAGCAGGAATGCAGCTGCAGAATAGTAAGAAACACAGGGCCCATAGGCTGAACTGAGCATGTCTTTGTCAGTCACTAAGGAGCTGTGTTTTGATCAGCAGCACATCCACTGTGTTCCAGGACAACAGCAGGAATGTGGCTAGAGAACAGCAGGTAAGAAATGGAGGGCCCACAGGCTAAAATGTGCATGTCTTTGTCAATCGCCAACATGCTATGTTTTAATAGCTTGAAAAGAAACCACTCAACAGTTTTAAGTGGAAGGGTAGTATGATCTGATTGATTGATTGATTTCTGTCTTTTTGACACAAGGTCTTACACTATGCAGTTCAGGCTGGCCTTGAGCTCACTTTTGTAGCCCAAGCTGGTCTCAAACTCACACCAATCCTCCTGCTTCAGCCTCCCAAGTGCTGGGATTACAGGCATGCACACCCGGCTTCATTCTAAGAAATCAACCTTGTTGCAATATGAGTGGGAAGGTAGTAGTAGAAGTTAGGAATTATTAGCAGAAGAATGTAATCGTCCAAGAAAGGGGTAACAGGTGGTAGACTTAGACAAGACTACCTTAATCTTGAAGGTAGAGGTAAAAACAGTGAAAGGATGAGATGGAAATATGGTGATGCCATTAAAGAAATAGGAAATACTTGAGAAGAGGGCAGCTTTAACTGATAAAATAGCAGTAGTTCTGTTAGAGACACTTTTGAGGTATACAGGTGGAAATTACATGCAAAGATTTGTGTATGTGTGTGGAGCTCAAAGAATAGTTTCAGGATAGAAACTATCAATATATAGATTTTAACAACCATAACGCATAGATCGTACTTTAAACCACAGGGGCTGGATCAAATTATCTGGAAAGGAAGTACATACAGAAAAAAGAGGTCTAAAGGACCTCATAAATGATATCTAGAAAGCCAAGTAAGTGACTCAGTGAGAGCTGTGGCATAATATTTTCTGACAAACTAAATGTATTTTACTTTTACAAGATTGCTTTAATCAAATGAACAGACTTTAAATATAATAGACCTGTATGCATTAAAGAAAGTTTTGCATGGGAATGATCAGTTACAACTCCGCTTCCCAACTACCTTATACATTTCTCTCCCCAAAATGGCAGTTTCATTTTTTCAAAAAATTTCGCTCAGCACATGTGTGGAGTACATAATGTGTACAACCCTTATTGTGGACTTGATGTGCATAGCTAGCACATCTCAATTCCTTTTTGCATTCCCTTTTCTTCCTTTCATCTCTTGATCCCCTTCCCAATTGAGAAAGATCCTGTATCTATCTATATCTACTTCTTAGATCTCCTATTCCTTTCATTTTGCTATTTATTGTTAATATTAATAAACATTATTATTAATATTAATAATAATAAATATTTATTATTTTGTTAACCTTGAGGTTTCCCTCATTCTATGCAGTAAAGAATGTATCTAATCCCACAAATTTAAAATTTTGGCAATTTTATTTCCATGTTAATCTATATACAATGTACCTCTACGTATGAAATGAAAATTTCTCGCATAAACATATCTTTGGAACTGTATTTCCTTTATATATCACCAAATCTCATAAAGTTGCTTATAGTAATGTTTCATATGTAAATTGTCCTGTATAGACAATTTTGTATTTAGATATTCCCTTAAAAAAATAGGTATTTCCTTGTTGTGCAAAGGTGAAAGAAAGTTAGGGGCTGGCCAAATAGCTCAGCAGATTAAAGTGCCTGCCTAGGCAGATGCAGGAGCCAGGGATTCAATCCCTAGGCCTGCTGTACCAATCCCACCCCAGGGTGCACTGAGACTGCAAATGAGACTGTGTGTGGTGGTGTGGGCCTGTAATGGGATTACAGTGTTGGGACACTTGGGAGGCTGTAAACGGGAGGATTAATGAGTCCCAGCTATGTAGCAAGACCCTGTGGACCCTATACTAAAAAAAAAAGTAGTAATCATTCATGAGTCATCATTTATCTAAAATGGAAGAGTGGCTATCTTAATTTTATGATATACCAAACAATCTTGCTATTTTACTACAGAAATTATTTTCTTTACAACAATACACATTAATTTGGAGTGGAATTTCTTTTTCTTTTTTCCGGCACCAGGGATGGAACTCAGGACCTCAGGCTTGCCAACCAGGCCTTTATGCCACTGAGCTATATCCCCAGTTGGAGTGGAAATACTTAGCATTTTTTTTTTTTTCAATGAATGGGGGAAAACAACAATAGGAAGTATTTCATACCTGCTTTATGGCGGTTACTGTTATCACAAAGAATAATGGAAGTCCACTGGTAATTGGACTGGTAGGTGTATCAATCATAAGCTAGATTTAAAAAAATGAAGATTATTATTTTTTCATAGTGTATATGTCATGCTATTAATATCTAAAATCTCATACTATTATGCAGTCTATCTGAGTTCACCATTTTACTCTGTTGGCCACTATCTGCGATTGGAAGAGTATCTGAATTTATTGGACGTCCATATATATGCCAGAGTATTCATTTAGTGTGCCTTCTCAACAGAAGGTGCTTAACTTTCTCCTTAATTTTTCCAAGGAATGGAGCTACAGCTGCTCAATTCTCATTTCACATTTTTTGTACATCCTGAAAAATGCTAAAAACTTCATCAGCAATTTTACTCTAGGATTCTGAATAAACCTACACTGCAGGGAAGGAACTAGGAACAGAAATATGAAAAGTTTTTTTTTTTTTCCCCCTCCAAGTGATTTTGTTCCAGAAGAGCTAGAGGGAGATAGCTAGGAAAATTATGCTATAATTATAATGTAAATTATGCAACTGAAGTTTGGGTAAACTGTCAGATCTGATGATTTATTAATGTTCCTTTACTTTGGATAGGCTAATTAAATGTGTTCTATTCCACAGACATGCTAAATTCCTGATCACAGTGAGCAATTTCACAAATGCATGCATACTCTGCAGGTATGGCTGGTACAATTTCTCTTTTCCAAAAAAACCAAGCAGATGGGCCCGGCGGGATGGCTCAGTGGTCTAAAGCGCCTGCTTGGGAAAGCTTGAGAGGCTTCAGGGACCGCGGTTCGATCCCCGGCACCACATGCTGCGCCAGCCCAGCCCTCAGGGTGGGCTGGGCCGGCCTTAAAATTGAGTGAATAAACAAATAAAGGTTGTGAAACAAGAAATAAATAAAAAATAAAAAATTCTTTAAAAAAACAAATTAAAAAAAAAAAAAAAAAAAA
>PVJA010029151.1:0-16296 GCA_004027025.1 Myocastor coypus | reverse complement strand
TATCTGAGGTTTTTCATAAAAGAGTTACCTCCTTAAAATAAAATACTTGCTATTTTAACATCTTGACTTGGGCTTTTCTCTTGATACTTTTACTACATTCAAAAAAGCATAATATGAAAGGCTACCAGAGCCCATGAACATAGATTTAAGTTAACAAAAGGATCTCTAATATAAAAATCTATATTCACTGGAGAGCTTAAAAATTAGAATTGTTTTAAAAATTTTACATTAAAGCATAATTTATTTGTTTGTCTGTTTGAAAAGGGTTTTCTTGTGTTGCCCTAGCTGTTTCAAATTCCTAGGCTCAAGTAATTCTGCTTTTTTCACCAAGTAGCTGGTACTACAGGCATGAACCCCACTCCCAAATAACATAAAATTTAGATTTAAAAAAAGTATTTTATATAAATGTTTCCATATAAAATAGAACATGCACTGCATATTAACAGTCAAAATATTTATGTTCTGAGGCAGGCATCTAAGAAATGATTGTCTTAGATTATAATGATCAACACCATACTATGCAAGTAATGAAACAAAATACAACTGGTTTTAAAAATCACAGGTTATATTTTAGAAATCTAGATGTGATTTAAATTACTTATTCACTGAATAGGAAAGCTTTGTAGAAAAAGAACGGTCCCATGGTAAAACGATTAAGAAACCAATGTAATCTTTCCTTGTTCTAAGATGTTTTAGAACCCACATTTACAAACAACCAGGCCATAAAACTTACCTGAACCAAAAATATAATAAGAAAATAAAAGTTTGCCACTCTTCTGAATTGTTCAAATAAATTTTTTGGAACAAAATTCCACACTGTATACTAAAAAGTAAAAGAAAAAGAGATCAATAAATATTTTCAAACACCATATAACACAGATGTACTCATGAGAAAAATAAAGTCAAATTACTAAGTTCTCAGACAAATTCATATATCTCTTTTCTTTTTATGTTACTGGGGATCAAATTTAGGACCCTGCACTTGCCAGGCAGGTACTTAAGCCACTAAGCTATCTCCCTACCCCATATAACTTTTTTTTTTTTTTTTTTTTTTAATATATTTGGTTGTTACAGAGTCTCATTACACAGCTTGGACTCATAGTGATCCTCCTGTTTTCCACCTCCCAGTGCTGGGATCATAGACATGCACCACTACACCCATATTCTGTGATTGGCTCAGCTTGCCCTGAGGATGGGGCTGGTACAGCATGTGGTGCCAGGGGTCTAACAGTGGCTTCTGCATGTGCCTAAGTCTGCCTAAGCAGGTGCTTTAGTCTACTGAGCTATTTCATTGGCCCTATAACTTTTTTTTTTTTTTTTTAGAATTTTTAAATTTTATTTATTTATTTTTTTCTTGTTTCAGAACCTTTGTTTATTCACTCATTTTTATGGCCCGGCTCAGCCTGCCCTGAGGGCAGGGCTGGCGCAGCATGTGATGCTGGGGATCGAACCGAGGTCCCTGAAGCCGCCCAAGCTTTCCCAAGCAGGCGCTTTAGACCACTGAGCCATCCTGCTGGGTCCCCTGGCCCTATAACTCTCGATGCTACACAAATTCTCTGGTTTCCAGAGTTTATGACCTTATTATTCTTTCCCTTTTTTTCTTTTACTATTTAATATAGTTTTAAAAATAAGATAAACAGGAAACTATCGATTTTGCTGCATGTTCACTGTTGATTTTTTAGAAATTAGAGGGTAGATCTATAATAACCTTATAATAATTTATTTTGAAATTTGGCTATATAAAAATAAATCTAGAGGTAAAGATGAGTAAGAGCTGATAAGAATGTTGATATTTGGTATCAGTTATTTTTTATTTTTTATTTAGTTCAGGGTCAGAATCAGAAAGCTGTCTAATTATTCAACTATTTTTCTTTAGTATGGAAGATGGGAAAATAACTTAAGCTGTTGGAGAAATAAGAAGTCTTTAGATAAGTGATCCCTGGGACATCATAAAGCATGTAAATCTCTGTCACAACGCCAATTTTTTTTTTAAGAATTTTTTAATTTTACTTATTTATTTTTTTCTTGTTTTAGAATTTTTACTTGTTTATTCACTCATTTTTATGGCCAGCTCAGCCCGCCCCGAGGGCAGGGCTGGTGCAGCATGTGGTGCCGGGGATCGAACCATGGTCCCTGAAGCCGCCCAAGCTTTCCCAAGCAGGCGCTTTAGACCACTGAGCCATCCTGCCAGGCCCACAACGCCCATTTTAAAAGTTAAGATGAGGGGTCAGCCAGATAGCTCAGCAGGCTAAAGCACCTGTCTGGACAGTCACAGGAACGAGGGTTTGATCCCCCTCACAGATGCAGGCCAGCCCCACCCCCTGGAGTGTACTAAAATGGCAATTGAGACTGGGTGTGGTGGAACGAGCCTATAGTCCCAGCATTTGGGAGGATGAAAAGAGGATCTCTTGAGTCCAATATGTAGTGAGACCCTGTACTAAGTAAGAATGAACAACAAAAAAAAAAAGTTAAGATGATACAGTGGTGAAACGATGAATGCTTGAGGTCAAACTGCCATAAACCTAAGGCCTGATAGTAAGTCATTAAATAATGTCAGATGCATCTCTCTATCCTGTACTGCTTTTCTATAAATGATACTGATAACTACGCCTTAAGGGGTTCTTACACAGATTAAACAAGCTAGTCTATTTATACAGTACTTAGGATAAAATCTGGCTCACACTAACTGCTCCTTAAGTATATGTTATACCACTAACCACGTCATAAGCCTGTAATGCTGTCACAGAAGCAGAGTGATATACTGTACATTTTACTTATATCACTGTAACAAAACTCTACATATGAAATAGGGAAACAATCTGTAGAACTTTTACTTTACTTTATGCATATTCTCTCAATTCAATGTAATATCCTTGAAGCTAGGAATATCATTTTATGTGGTTTAACCTCTAGTACTTATACTACTGCTTGGCACATATATGTAACTGGAGATCAAAAATTTCACAGGGCTGGGGAGATAGCTCTGTGGCACAAGGGCCTGCTGGGCAAGTGCAAAGTCGTGAGTTTGAACCCTGGTCTGGCAAAAAAAAAAAAAAAAAATCACAGGGCTGACAAGTGAATAAATTAAAATGATTAAAATGGGTTTTTTCAGAGAAAAAGTCTAATTTAGGCAATAAAGCTAATGATTATTTAAGCAATGAGATAGCTCAGCGGTCTAAAGCACCTGCCTATTCCCAACACTTGGGAAGCTGAGGCAAAAAACGATTGCTGCAAGTTTAAGGCCAGCTGAGGCTACAAAAAATACAGAAGTTAGAATTAAGTTCACAATACCTTAAATTTATGCCAACTTATCTCAACTATAATAGTCTTCTATAATCTCATGAAGTACAACTCCATAAACTGGCAGTAAGGTAATCTCTGACTAGCTTAGAAATTATAAACAAAATTGCAGGGTATATAAAAATTTTGGGGTTGGGATGTGGCTCAGTATTAGAGCTCTTGCCTCAAATGCATACAGGGCTTGGGTTTGATCCACAGCATCATAAACAATATGGTGGTGCAGGACTGTAATCCCAGCATTTGGGAGGCTGAGACAGGAGGATCAGTGAGAGTCTGAGACCAGCCTGGGCTACAAAAAAGTGAGCTCAAGGCCAGCCTGAACTGCACAGCAAGACCTTGTCTCAAAAAGACAAAATAAATAAATAAATAAATAAATAAAATAATAAAATAATAATATACAAACTATCTTACAAATGGTAGGAACTGTTATTTCCTTATTTTCTGAAATATAAACATACTAAGAGATTAAATGAGTCTAAATTCTGTGCTTGGGCCTGGCAGGATGGCTCAGTGGTTTAAAAGCGTTTGCAGGTGGCTGCAGGGACCGAGGTTCGATCCCTGGCACCACATGCTGTGCCAGCCCTGCCCTCAGGGCAGGCTGAGCCGGCCATAAAAAAATAAATAATAAACAAAACAAAACAATAAATAAATTCTGTGCTTACTCTACTACATACATACGGAGAAAGGATCCTGATTAGTGTAATATTAAATAATAGTAATAGTGTTCAAGATAAATCAGTCAGCATAACATCCTACTGTTAGGTATGACTTTATAATTGTCCTTTTTTCTTAAAGCCTGATATTGGTAAGAAAACTAATATATGGGGGAAGAAAAAAAAAACCTTCACAAATACATTTTGCAAACAAATTTAAATTTAAGGTATTTACTGTGGTCTATACATCTAAGACACAAATTATCCTGGAGAAACAAGAAGTTATTATTAAAAAGAGGACACTAAGGAAAATTTAACAATTATATTCAAAGGTGAAATAAATGAAGAAACATAGAATAACTTGAAGGAAAAGCAACAAGACGGAAAAATTTAATGAAGGAAACCATGTTTGAAAGAGGAACACTCCACAGGCTGGAAATCAAAGGTAAATGAAGAAGAACATTTTTTAGAAGATAGGACACTATAAGCAAAGGGACAGAAGAAGGAGCACATTGTGGCTTTGTGAGACAGAAAGTAATACAGGAAAGAGTTTAAGGGAATGATGGATGTAAACGAATAGTAAAAATAATGAAATGGTCTTCATATATTTATTTTTGCACATATGAATTGTACTTTTCTTCAAAAACAAATTTAAAATCTATACAAAACTTCTGGGTGTAGTGGTACACACCTGCAATCCCAACACTTGGGGGGCTGAGGCAGGAGAAAGGCTATCAATGTGAGGGCAGCCTAGGCCACACAATGAGTTTAAAGCCCGCCTGGCCCTGTCTCAAAAAACAAACAAAAAAATAAATAAAAATAAAATTGTCGCAAAATTTTACTTTAAAAAATTGATTTTCAATAAGAAATCTACCAAAGCAAATGGTGTAGCAAGTTCAACATGTGTGAAAGAACAGTTCAGAAGTGGGTTAAAAAAGCAAAAATGGTAGAAGAAGAAATAATGAAAGAAAGTCCTTATTTATAACCCCCAAAATTTAAAAGTAATACTTTAAAGTATCTACATTCTTAGCAGCTGGGGTTCAATCCCTAGAATGAGAGACAGTGACTGAGACTGGGTATTTTGGCATGCACCCATCATTCTAGCACTTGGGAGGCTGAAAATAGAAGGATAACTATGAGTCCGAACTATGTAGTAAGACCCTATAGACCCTGCAGACCCTGTACTAAATACCAAAAACAAAAAACTATTTTTGAAATTAGGATCAAAAGTATTAAATGTACTATTGCTACACATGAACACAACCATATAGAAATATTCATTTAATACAAAAAGTTTTCTAGGAGGAAACTCAGCTTCCAGTACTAGTTTTTATAAATTTTATCTGGTGGGAGTTCACAGGACTACTTAACGCTTACCAATACTGGAAGCTGAGTTTCCTATTTAAAAAACTTGGAAAATAAAGCTGAGCATGGTGGTGCATGCCTGTACTCCTAGCACTCAGGAAGCTGAAACAGGAGTGTGCAGGACCAGCCTGGGTTACAAAGTAAAGGCCAACCTGAAACTGTAAGACAACAGTAATAATAATAACAATAATAATAATACCTGGAATATAAATGTCCAAAATATAAGTGAGAAAGTAAAAGAACTTCTGAAAGCAAAAAAGGAAAGAAACTGCCATGGAAATGGTAAGAGTGATTAAGTTTTGGTTTTTTACCTTAGAGATGCCTTCTAATTTTCTCAGATATAGCAGCAAATCATTGAGGGATACAGGGAAGACCTACAGTCTTACTGATAACATGAAACAAGAGATGAGAGTTCAGGGTGAATGAGCAAATGGAAATCCAAGGGGAAAGTGTAAGTGTGTAGTGAGAGAATGGTACAGACAAAGAGTAAATTCAGAACACAACAACCAAAAGGGTGACACTTAAAAATGGGAAGGTTTCTTTTCTGTATAAATTACACTTCAGCTTCAGAGTGACCATCAAGCTTTGAAGGATTTAAATTTTCACATGATTTTATTAAGGACTGAGTCACTTAGAGTCAGGAGAACCTCTACCATCCTACATTCTGATATTCTTCTTACTTTCTTTTAGAAGTGTTTTGCCAAAATAATGGTAATGATACATATGTAACATGTGTAACCTGCTGTCATTAGTGGGTATGTTAATATGGAAATAATATAAAACTAGAAAAAAAGGGTGGAACAAAGCAACCAGTGAACAAAGGCAAGGTTGGGCAAAGAGGAAATCAGCATTAGAAAAAAAAAAAAATCCTTGGCTCTACAGAACAGTAAAGGCACAAATACAAAGATGCTTCTTAAGGAGTCCTATCAAGCAACAGCTATGACCCAATGAGAAATTTATCCTCACTCTATTTGGCTTAAATCCTTTATCACAGCACTGCAACTCCTCAGATGTACTGACCCATCTCCAGGTCTCAGCAGCCCTCTCTGGCTGATAGTTACCATGCTGGAAAATGTTTCCATCAGCAGAGAAAAGTCTATCATTGCTATATAATCTTCAGCTTCAAAATAAACTGAGACATTAAAACTCTTACAGGAAGGGGCTGGGGAGATAGCTCTGTGGCACAAGTGCCTGCTTGGCAAGTGCAAGGTCATGAGTTCGAACCCCAGTCCCACCAAAAAAAAAAAAAAAACTCTCACAGGAAAAATGAAACAAGGTAGAAGAAAAGTGAAGTAGCACTTTGCTACTATAGAACATTATAGAAGGTGATAGAACCGGAGCAAGCAAGCTTTAAAGTCTCATGGAACTAAGTTCAAACTCCAATCTAGGGGGGCTAGCAAAATAGCTCAGGGGCACAAGTGACTGCCTACCAAATGCAAGGTCCAGAGTTCAATCCCCGGTTCCGCAAAAAAAAAAAAAAAAAAAAGAGAGAGAAAAAAGAAAACTCCACTCTAGTCACTTACCATTGTGCAACCTTGGAAAAATTATTCCATTTCCTAATCTTTAAATTGAAGAGTGACATGAGTATAATAACTTTACAAAATACATTTAAAACTGTTCTCTCATAGGGTTGTTATACGGATAAATGATAGAGAACTAGTGACTATTGTATAGTACTCAGTACATAGTATAAATATGAGGAGTTTAATTCTAACTAAAGATAACTAGATAACTGGCAAGTTACCTATTTAGTAGTAGTGATTTCGAACTCCTTTTATTCTTTCTTCCTTCCTCCTCCTTCTCTCTTTTTTGTTTTCTTTCTTTTTCTAAATTCAGGGCCTTTAAACTGAACTAAATCCCCAGCCTCTATTTAGGAGACTAGATTTCACTAAGTCACTAAGTTACACAAGGAAGACTAGAACTTGTGATCCTCCTGCCTCAGTCTCCCAGGTGCTATAATTATACAATTTTTCATTTTGTTTAACATAATCTATTAATCACATCATTTTCTTGACTTTGTAAAGATACAAATACATACACTAAATCACTTTTCAAAATAAAATGATATATTTATAATCTTATTAATAATGGTGTTAATCCTTACCTTAGATGAAATTATCCGATTATCTATAAATTTCTGAGGTGTGTAAAGGCCATTCTGAGGAAATCTGTTGGCTATGTAAATAGTTCTTGTGTCACTTTGATGGGGTGGGTCAAAACCCTAAGACAAACAAGAGAAAAAGTAATAGCAGTCAATAAAGCTACTTGTTATGATACTTTACTGCTGGTTTCACTTAACTAGTCAGATTACAAATACTGTACTGGTCTTAAATGCAGATAGATTCAATCTAATTATTAAGGATTTAAGCCATTGATTAATTTCTTTATATATATAATACATACATATATGTATGTATGCCCGTATGCATCTGGGCAGATCCTGCCTGCACATCCCTCTCTGGCAGTTCCCCTACTCCTCACAGCTAGAAGTGAGTAGCTCTGCCCCAGTGTGCCCTTATGCCAAGATCATCTCTTGTGTCTTGGGTGCCAGCCAATATTCGACCAAAACCCCTGGAACCTCAAGGCAAATCAGACTCTCTTCCTTTATGTTTTGGGTATTCTGTTCCAGAATACAATTGTATCTAGAGATATTTGTTTAGGATAACTAATACTAATGGTGTTATATATGATGTTAACTGCTAGTCTTGGTGCTTAATTTTTATTTTATGATCAACAATAACTTTCAGCCACATGTGGTAGTACATGCAAGTAATTCTAGCACTCTGGGAGGCTGAGGTAGGAAATTTGAGAGCAGCTCAGGCAACTTAGAAATGAAGCAAAATAAAGTAGGGTTATAGCTCAAGGTGAAGGCCCTTGGCCAGGATGGTAGTGGTCCAAGTCCTATGATTTTCTACTCTTGCTTTTGCTGCAGTTTAAAATAGTGGGTCCTTCCGTCACAGCAACCATTGAAGAACAGTAGGCATGGCTCTCTACTATCCCATGGCTGTGGGCCTCAACAAGAGCCACAGGTGACTAAGAATGTGAGCAAATGGAGACACAACCACCGCTGCAGACACCTCACCAAACACACCAAGTTTGTGTGGACATGATCTGGGAGGTGTGCAGCTTCACCACCTATGATCTGTGAGCAGCGCATCATGGAGCTGTTCAAGGTCTCCAAGGATAAACATGCCCTGAAGTTCATCAAGAAAAGGGTGGGGATGCACATCCACACTAAGAGGAAGCGTGAGTGAGGAGCTGAGCAATGCGCTGGCTGCCATGAGGAAGGCAGCTGCCAAGAAGGACTAAGCCCTTCTGAGCCCTTCTGGAATAAAGTTTTGCTGAAAGAAAGAAAGGGGGGGGGGGGAGGAAGGGAGGGAGGGCGGGAGGCAGGGAAGGAGGGAGGGACAGCTATAACCACACTTTTGTGGATGCACTTGTTATTGTATGTCTGATTTCAAAATCAGTCTCTTAAAAAGCAAAAGCATCCATGAATATCCACTTTCCTCATAAACTTTCTATTAGACATTTTACAGTTTTTTGTTTGTTTGCTTGTTTTGGTCATTTTGAGACAGAGTCCCATTATACAGTTTAGGATGGGTTTGAGCTCACTTCGTTTTGTTGTTTTTGTTTTTTGGTTTTTGGTTTTTTTGTGTGTGTAAAACAAAACCATAGTTGGAGCCATGGAAATAAAAATACAGATGAAGTGCCAAACAGCCTCTTGCCATGATCTTCCATTTTCAAATGACATTATATATGCAAGTTATTTCACTCTTTTTTAAAATTTTTATTTATTTATTTATTTTCTTGTTTCAGGACTTTTGTTTATTTATTTATCTTTATGGCCAACTCAGCCCACCCTGAGGGCAGGGCTGGCAAAGCATGTGGTGCCGGGGATTGAACCACAGTCCCTGCAGCCGCCCAAGCTTTCCTAAGCAGGCACTTTAGACCACTGAGCCATCCTGCCGGGCCCTCACTCTTGCTTTTGTAAAATACAGAATCAAAAAATCTGCTAATCAATATACAAAAAGTAGTAAGAATCCCTGGTAAAGCTGTACAGACATAATTATACATTTTTATTTTTACCAATAGAGAGGACAAAAAGAGTCCATTAGAGTTTGGTAATCAACAAAAGAAAAAGTTTTGGTCTAAACTCCTGTCCTAGTGAACTAGTGTTTTAAAAGTATTTTTCAAAAATAGATGACTCTGCTTGTCAGGGCTCAGCCACCCCACCCAGTCCACTCTGTTCTTCGGTGGGTAGCTCCCACCCCCAAAAGCAAAGGAGAGCAGTTGTGTCCAGCACACTGGGAAATTGGGTTGTGGGGTGGAGGTACTGCAAGCTACAGTAGCCTGGAAGAGAGATGACCCCACATCTCTCTCCACATTTAACACATATGAATAGGAGCAAGGTTATTTGGCAATCACCTTGTAAATAACAGGTATGCGCTTTTACTTGGTAACTAAAGTTCTTTATAATAGAATCAAATCAGAATTTTAAAAAGATTTTTTTTTTAATGGAAAAAGAAAAACTTCAAAACCAGAGTGCTACCCTAATAAGAATCTCAAAGAGGCTGGGTGTGGTCGTACACACCTGTAATCCCAGCACTAAGGAGGCTGAGGCAGGATTGCCCCAAGTTTGAAGGCAGACAGAAATACACAGTGAGACCCCGTTTCAAGAAAACAAAACAAAAACAAAGAATCTCTCATGGACTAAGTACTGGAAAGCAGGCATCTTTTCCCACAAGGTGATGTCACCACAGCAATGTGAACTGCAACCAGCAACATAAACTTGTGAAGTGTAAGGGACTTGTGGAAACCAGTGAAAGGAAGAAACATTGGCCAGGGCCCAGCAGTAAGCAGGCGCTCTGGAAGTAAGGTCCTGAGACAGGAAGGACACTGGTCCCACCTGGAGGCAGGTGTCAGATCAACCATCTTAGCTCTAACGGGAAGGAATACAATTGGCAGGATTTGAAGGGTACTGCTGCAGCCCCCCACCAAAAAATTGGGAAGTCTAATTTTCACTCTCAAGTGGATTTTTTTTAGGCTTCAACAAGATCTCCTCAGGAAGCTTTGCTTTCCGCAGTGTAGTAACGATACAGGAAACCTAGGAGAATAGCGCCTACAACAGGGAAAATCCAGTATGACCACCAACTTCTGCACAAATTTTTTTTTTTTGAAGGATCCTTGTTACCACCTTAAGGTTTAAGGTCATTCGGATGGAGATCACCAATGTAGTACTGCTTTAGCATTTCTCTGGCATCAGAGGAATGACCTACATCTTCAAGCTTTCACTTGCATCTATACCAGCTTGTTCCAACAGAACCTCTTCTCCACCTGGACGCTTGTTAAGAAAGCCTGTGACATCGTAAACTCGCCTATGGATCACCAGCCATAGTTCCTTCAAAGAGTTGCGCTTCGCCACCTCCTCCGACTGATAGTAGGTGACGGAGGTCTCGTCGCCCTGCCCTTTCTCGTTGCTGCTGCCACCTTGCACAGTCACCATTGGGCCCAAGGTACCTCCTCACCCCTTGAGCTCACTCTGTAGCACAGGCTGGTCTCCAACTTGCAACTTATCCTCCTGTATTACCTTCCCAAGTGCTAGGATTACAGGTGTGTGCAGAAAGTGAACAAATAGTTTGAATACTATAGCTTTGTACTATGGTTTTATTTTTCAAAAGTGGCTTACATGAAGTTTAATCTATAAGCAGGTAACTGGAATATCATAATGTTCAAAGCATATTTGTTTAGCTTCTACTTTGTACCCATGTTAATATCTATCCCTTAAACTAAATCCTACCTTTGTAATAAGCTGTCTGCCATCTGGAAATCAACTGAAGCTTACTAAAACTGCTAAAATATACCTGATATGTTAATACTATTTTTCTTTAAAGCTGTTACACAACAGGGGCTGGGGAGATAGCTCTGTGGCACAAGTACTTGCCTGGCAAGTACAAGGTCATGAGTTCAAAACCTGGTCCCACATGCACATACATACAAAAAAAATCCTATTACACAACAACACTTAAGCTTCTGAAATAAAATTACAGAAAAAATAAGTCTGAGGAGGCCAGCCAGACAACTCGGCAGATGAAAGCACCTGCTTAGCCAGTCAATGGTGGCACACGCCTGTAATCCCAGCACTTGGGAAGCTGAAGCAGGAGGATTGGTTGAGTTCGAGACCAGCCTGAGCTACAAAAGTGAGCTCAAGGCCAGCCTGAATTGCATAGCAAGACCCTGTCTCAAAAAGAAAAAGAAAAAAAAAAGCACCTGCTTACATAGATGTAGCAACCTGGGTTTGATCCCTAGAGAGCTTACTGGTGCACTGAGTCAGTGAATAAGACGAAGTGTGTGGTATGTGCCCATAATCCCAGCACCTAGGAGGCTGAAAACAGGAGGAGCATTAGCAGCCTGAGTTTGATCTGCATAGTGAGACCCTGTAGACACTGCACTAAATTTAAAAAAAAAAAGGTTTGAGAGCCTGAAGACATACTTAAATCTTGTTTTTTCCTGTACTGCAGAAGACTGAACTCAGAATATAATTATATCTAGAGAAGTTGTTTACGATAACTAATATCGTACATGCAAAGAAAGCACTCTAACCACTGAACTATATATACCCCAACCCAAAAAAAGAATGTGTGCTCTTTAAGAAAACAGCACGACAATTGAGAACTACTGATACATAATTTTTTTCTGAATTCCTAAGACTAGAACTTTATTCTGCATCTTAAGTTAACAAATTAAAAGATTATAAAACAAAAATAAGTTCTAAAAAATTCATAAAGTAATTGAAAGCAAAAATGGCACCAAAAATAACACTATACACCTACAGTTATGAGAAATAGCAACATCTCAGTTATGACTAAAAGTAACACACAAATACACACACTTGTTATGAATCAAAGCTTAGCATTTCCCATTTCTTTCTACTGGGTATGAACCAGTGACCATTTGGAAAACATTTGGAATTCTCAGCATTACATACTTATCTCAAGGAGATATATTAAAATGGGCCCCTAGGCCAGATGTGGTGACCATGTCTGTACTGCAGCACTCAGGAGGCCGAGGCAAAAGAACTGCTATGAGTTCCAGGCAGCTTGGGCTACCCAGTGAGTTTAAGGCCTGTCTGAACTGTATAGAAAGACTCTGATTTTTTTTTTTTTTGTCCCCGCTAACATCAATTTTATTTTATTTTTTTTTGCAGGACTGGGGTTTGAACTCATGACCCTGCACTTGCCAGGCAGATACTTGTGCCACAGAACTATCTCTCCAGCACCCCCCAACATCAATTTTAAACTCTAAAAATATTATATTCAACTCCATATTATAAGATATTACAATTTCAAATAAGATGACAATTCCAAAAGAAAAATGATAAGTTTCTCTTTATCCTTAAAGATAATGTAATATCTGCTTAAGTATTCTGAAGTTGTTTTCAGTTTTGGTCAATTCACATAATCTTACCCAATCATATTATAATCTATGGCATGCTGATTGTGTAGCTGTACATGTGTCTCACACACAAAAAAGTTAAATCTGACATATTCAACTACGGCGTAACTATCACTAAATGTCCCATTTGGAAATTAAACCTATAACTTCAGTTCATTAGCATCTTCTCCACAATATATTAGCTATAAACTAAGTAAAAAAACTGTCCAAAGATAATGAAATTGATCAAAGGTTAACGTTTTGTACACAGTATACTTTCTGTTATCATTCTAGTCTATCCACTGACAACCTTGAACCCTAATGTTGCCTGCTATTTTCTTTTCTGATTTTGTCCTGGGCAAAAGAACTGAGATACACCTATACTATTGCAGCCATACAATTTTATGTTAATATCTGCTAAAGAGTGAAGAGTCTAGACACTGGAGGCACATAAATTTCACCTATCTTAAGCCAAGCATGCTGGTGCATGCCTGTAATCCCACTGCTGCATAGGCTGAAACAGGAGGATCACTACCAGTCTGAGCTGCATAGCGAGAGCCTGTACCAAATCAATAAAACAAAAATTAAACTATCTTAAAACTACTATACTCTTTTAAAAATGTGAAATTCAAGACTCTTGATTATTAAAAATAAACCACATGATTTAGTCTTTGCCCCCTAGAACTGATGAAATCTCAGTGCTTTGGGAATTATTTACCTTAGATATCATCTAATTTCTTATTTCCTCTCATATGTTATAGATCAAACCAGAATCATGAACATGGGCAACAAGCACAGATATCTGAGAACTTATGAAGCAAATGGATATGTTTGTTCAGAGTCTAGGAAAACCTGGGAAGATAGCTCAGCAACTTAGGTGCCTGTCTGGCAAATGCAAGGTCCTGAGTTTGATATGTGGTACAAAAAGAGGGCTAGATTTGAGATTAGAACCTATATTCATCAGGACTGTTGCTAAAGCCAGGCAAGTCTGCTTAGCAGTGTATGGAGCAAGAGATGAAACTCAGGACATGATTTAAGATGCATGGGAGAGAAAATGAATTAGCAAATAAGAATGATCATCAGAGTTGAAAGAAAACAAAGACAGTATGGCAGGGACCTAGGAAAAATTACAGAAAGGAATTATTTCATATGTTTCCAAGAAAGATGAAACCTCAGAAAAGGAAAAGGAAGAAGAAATGGAGGAGTCAGGGGAGGCTGCCACTGCTAAGTTAAATAATTAGGGAAGCTATGGGTGCTTTTTTGCCCATACAATCTGGGTAAATCTAAAGGGGCCAATGGAAAGGACATGAAAGGAGGTGGAGAGAGCAGTGGGGAAGTGGAGGTAGTTATTGTTGGAAAGCTGGATCAAGTACAGGACTTTTAATGTAAATATAGTTTCTGGATTGAAATCAAAGATATGGGGAAAAAATTAAGTTTCAGGAGAAAAATTACTAAAGCATCAAGCAAAGGAGAAAAAAACTTAAGAGTCAAAGTATACAGCATTAATTATGGATTGGATTTTTCTTCACCTGAAGAAAAGTGTTTTTTGGGGGCTATACTTGCTGTTTCATTTAAAGATGAAAATCAAAGTTGAAGCTCCACATGGTGGCACACACCTGTAATCCCAGAACTTGGGAGGCTGAGGTAGGAGGATCAGTGTGAGTTCAAGACCAGCCTGGGCTACAAAAGTAAGCTCAAGGCCAGCCTGAACTGCATAGTGAGACCCTGTCTCAAAAAGACAAAAAAAAAAAAAAAAAAGACTGGGTATGGTCAAGTGCAAAGTCGTGAGTTCGAATCCTGGTCACAAACACACACAAAATAAGACTGGGTGTGGTGGGCTGGTGAGATGGCTCATCTGTCTAAGGCACCTGCTTAGGCAATCCCAGGGACCTCGGTTTGATCCCCGGCACCACATGCTATGTCAGCCCCACCCCAGGGCAGGCTGAGCCAGCTATAACAAATAAATAGTTCTAAAAAAGACTAGGGTCTGGGGAGATAGTTCCATTGCTGGCAAGTGCAAGGTCCTGAGTTTGAACTCTGGTCCCACAAGACTGGGCGTGGTGGTACGCACCTGTAATCCTAGCACTTGGGAGGCTGAACACAGGAGGTTCATGAGTCTGATCTGTATAGTAAGACCCTGTAGACCCTGTACTAAACACATAAAAAAAAAAAGAATTTTGACTTTTACTTGCTCATGCTGCCTTAACATGTTCTGTTTTTTCTTTCTTGAATTCTAAAAATATATGCTAGAAAACCAGCTGATTAACACTGGCAGTAAACACTGCATCAGTTCCCTCTAATGATGTTCTGACTTCCTCTGCAATGCTGGACTCATAAAGTATGAGCTGCTCCTGCACGTCCAAGTTTGAAGCCAACTCCTTGGGGCTGGGGATTTGGCTCAGCAGTAGAATGCTTGCTTAGCAAGCTGGAAGCCCTGGGTTCTGTCCTTGGCACCAAAAACAAAAAATAAACCTTCCCTAGAAGCCAACTCCTTCAAAACACTTAACATGTAAGAGAAAAAAGATTAGGGAACTGTTACTGGCTTTTAACAGTAAGGTATCATGTCTACTCTCATTAACAGAGCAGTTTCAACTTACAGAATGTAATAAAAAAGTAATACGGGCCAGGAGGACAGTTCCATGGCACAATGGCTGGCCTGGCAAGTGCAAGGTTCTGAGTTTGAACCCTGGTCCTACAAAAAAAAAAAAAAAAAAAAAAAGTAATAGAACACTAAGATATTTATATTGTATCGCTCAGGAGATGCAAGACTGAAACAATTTCCTATGTAATGTAATTAAAAGCTGAACGACTATATTGCTGAAACATTTTCTGCCAAATTGTACTAATTCCAAAGGACTCTTCAAAGCAAATTCTCAGGATACCTACATGACCTGTGTATACACTGAGAAGAATGTATTTACTACTATCGGAGGCACCATGCTAAATTTAGGTAAAAAATTTTGACTATTTGGAAACACTCGAGCATTTATAATATAATCAATTTATCCTATCATTTTAAAAAACTGTTATGACCATAATAATTATTGACTATATGCCAGGTAAAAAGCCTCAAACTATGGAAATATCAAAATAAGGCCACATCCTGCTTATATAAAACTTCACTTTCAGCTGGGCATGGTGGCTCACATCTGTAATCCCAGCACTTGGGAGGCTGAGGCAGGAGGACCAGTGCAAGTTCAAGACCATCCTGGGCTACAAAAGTGAGCTCGAGGTCAGCCTGAACTGCACAGCGAGACTCTTTCAAAAAGACAAAATAAAAAAATTAAAAAAATAAAACTTCACTTTCTGAAAAGGTCTTTTAATGAACACAAAAGTACAATGAAGTATTAGCCAGACGTGGTGGCTCACGCCTGTAATCCCAGCACTCGGGAGGCTGAGGCAGGAGGATTGGTGCGAGTTCGAGACCAGCCTGGGCTACAAAAGTGAGCTCAGGACCAGCCTCAACTGCATAGCGAGACCCTGTCTCAAAAAGACAAAAAAAAAAAAAAAAAAAAAAAAAAAAAAAAAAAAAAAAAAAAAAAAAAAA
>PVJA010029150.1:0-26906 GCA_004027025.1 Myocastor coypus | reverse complement strand
CTTTTTCTCCAATTTTTGGTCTGTTAACTTACATTCTTAACCCTCCAGCAGAAAAGTTTTGTGATACTATTACTCTATAACATAGGTACTTGAGCTTATCATCACTGGCTTTCTGAGTATCAAATATCTTTGACTTAGCTTGGAAATGATATTTTCTGACCATCATTGATATTCTAATAACTTTCCATACAATGTGATAGAAGCAGTTATACTATTTTGAAACAGATATTTGGAAATTCAAGGAAACCCAAAATTGTAGCCTGTCAAGACTATGGTATTTGGCCCAGTCTCTTATTCTCAAGTACTACTCTTGAAAGAGAGAATGACAGTAACTGAGTTTACATCAGGAGCAGTATATATCAAAAAGACAAGAGTGACATATATTCCAAACATAATTTTAGCGTTACATTGTGCTATAATCAATATGGTGAACCTTTTGAAGGTTCTTGAGACCAATATCTGATTCATCCTGTGTACCTAAGTGTATGGTTTTGCTATTGATATGTTCTCTCCTTTATCTGCCTCCAGTCACTTCGTTGTTTACAGGATTTTTAATCTTTGAAACTGATATGTGAGAAAATATTTCAAGTTTGTCAGTTCAGCAGTTCTTTTGAATTGCTTTAAGAATACATTATTTTATTTTTTTTATTTTATTTTAGATTTTTGTATTTTTGAGACAGGGTTTCCCTGTGCAGTTCAGGCTGGCCTTGAGCTCACTTTGTAGCCCAGGCTGGTCTCGAACTCGTACTGATACTCCTGCCTCAGCCTCCCAAGTGCTGGGATTATAGGCGTGCGCCAGCAGGCCCAGCTCCAGAATACATTATTTTAGATTGATCTAAAAGTAAGGGATTTCAAGCCGGGCATGGTGGCTCACGCCTGTAATCCCAGCACTCGGGAGGCTGAGGCAGGAGGATCAATGCGAGTTCAAGACCAGCCTGGGCTACAAAAGTGAGCTAAGGCCAGCCTGAACTGCATAGCGAGACCCTGTCTCAAAAAGACAAATAAATAAATAAATGTAAATAAATAAATAAATAAAAGTAAGGGATTTCAAAATCAAAATCTTAATCTCCATTAACTAAAACCTTTGTTTTAATATTAAATAGACCTTTTCTTAGTTGGAATTTTGTTAGAGAAAAGATATTATTCAGTGAAAATGTCCATTTCGTCACCCTAGTAATTTTATCTGGATATTTTAGTTATTATTGGTTTTTGAGGACCTGAGTTGCCCAGAAGTTTGTCCTATTTCCTCTTTGCACTTAATGCATGTATATGTGGTCATAAATCTGCTGTGAAAAGGAGAGGTGGTGCAAATCAAACTGCCACATGAGAAAGACAGCAGCTCTTATTCAGACCATTTCTTAGAGGAGGTTCTGTAAATGGCACCATTCCCCCTGAAATGTGTAATAATATTTCACAACATGTCACATAGAATTTCCAACATCTCCTGAATTCTCTGAGCAAGAAAATAGGAGCAGTGAGAAATATTTCCCTCAGTATTTCATCTTATGTTCAGTAAGGCTTTCAGTCAATTGTTTTCCCTTTTAAGGTCAGTTAAAACTGAACAATGCTTCAAATGTATTATTGTCCTGCATTCTTGTTGTAGCCTTTGTGAAGTAAGTCCAGTAACTGTTACTACTGTTCTTATCTTTAATGAATAATTTAGATACAGTGATTACTCCATGTACCACATTAATATGCTCCAGGGGTCATGAGGACAAAATGAAACAAGTACCAAGCAAAGTGTTCTTCACCTGCAAGAATAGCAAGTCACAAGGTAGATGTCAAATTCTAGCTGGCACATCAGGTCCCAAATAAGCACCAGAACAAACCTGTCCCATCAAAATGGTTTCAACATCAAATTCAATCAGTTTCAAAGCAGTCAAATTCCCAGGTACGACTAAGTAATGCAAGACTAGGGCTATAGCTGCTATTCTTCCCAATGAAAATATAGATCCTAGAATATAACATGTCTCTGTAATTTGAAGCTTACAATAAGCTTTTCACCCACAAAGACAGACTCCAAACAACTTGACTTCTTCTGAATTACAACTTGATTAAAAATATTATCATTTCCATTGAGGTTTTTTGAGGGCCCCTAAGGCTTTGTATTTGTTTTTATAAATACCTGAAAATGGCTCTGGAGTTCAAGACATTTTCACAATTTTGTCAATATTCTGAAAATAGTAAATGGTTTGTGAAATGTAAAAACTACTAAATATTCTAATCATGTACTTTTCCTAGTACAGATTATGTTGTATGCGACTACTTAATCATACCTTAAAGCAATATTGCAATGCAGCACAATAAATTTCAATGCAATTGCCTGTCAAGGTAGAATTAAAAAATACAACAAAATTTTCTAGGAAAATCATTCTCTGGAAAGTAACAAGAAGAAGTGAAACTCATGTGCTTAAAATGTGGACCAGTTTTGAAGACAAATTGTCTCTTGCTGTTTATATGCTTCAAGGATAAAAAAGCCATACAATTTTCTATTTAAATGCCACTGTTTTCTAGAATTTTGAAAGTTGGTGTCTGCAGTTCTCTCCGTACTTAAAGATACAACTTCGTAGTGAATCTGGTGTTGCCAAAATTCTTATCTTTAAAAATTATTTTCACACAAATACCTTCTTTTTCTCTTGAATGAAGACATCCCTACCTGCAAAGACAGACATTCAAGTCCAAGCTGGTATCTTGTGGATGTATTCCTCAAACACAGCGTTCAGTAGCAACCAGGACTGACAAGTGATTGAGTTAAGCATGACATTGCAAACTAGAAAATGTTAAATTCTATGTAAAATTTTTGGCTTTTCTTAAAAATTGTCTTTGAAAATTTATAGCTACATTTGAAAAATATTATACATGATATATATGATAACACGGGTGTGGGTGGCTTCAGTTGGTATCTACTCATTCTTCCAGTTCTTCAGCCCAATTACAATCACTCTTTTTTTCTTTAATTTTTTTTTTCTTTTTCAGAACCAGGGATCAAACATAGGACCTTGCACTTGCCAGGCAGGCACGTGTGCCCCTGAGCTATCTCCCTGACCCCTAATTCTCCTTAAAATCCACATGAAATTCATCAGGAAATCAAGGGGCCTAATCTATGAAATATAAGCATCATATAATCATGGCCTCAAAAGTACTGCCTTGGTTTAAGCTGCTGCTATTTTTCATGTAGGTTTAACTAATAGCTTCTAACAATTATCTGTGCAAACTTTCTTTAAATTAATTAGCCAGAAGAACTGCTAATGAAAGTTAGACAATCATTGCTTCTATAGAAAATCTAAAATATTTAATTTTTTTCACGCAAGTTCCAGTCACAATGATATAAAAGATCTTTCTTGATTGGGTCCTGTCCTGATTTGGCTCTACCCATTTTTCAGCAGCAAGCATAATTCCATCTGATAGGGTGAATATGTTTATAAGACTCCTGATTAAACAACTTTGGGTCTTGCCTTGCCTTCTTTCTCCTTCTCTGTCCTCACCCCTCCTCTCACCACCCTTCATCCCTCCTCTCTTCTTTCCTCTCCTCTCCTCACCTGCCATTCCCTCCCCTTTCTTTTCCTTACTCTTCCTTTCCTCTTCTTCCTATCTCTCTCCATCCCTCCCTACTCCTTTCTCCTTGGCGCTGCCTTCTTTCTTCCTTCTTTCCTTCCTTTATCCTGTCCACTCCACATGCCTCCACTTCTTCCTCTTCTCCTTCTGCTTTTTTAATCATACCTTAAAGCAATATTGCAATGCAGCACAATAAATTTCAATGCAATTGCCTGTCAAGGTAGAATTAAAAAATACAACAAAATTTTCTAGGAAAATCATTCTCTGGAAAGTAACAAGAAGAAGTGAAACTCATGTGCTTAAAATGTGGACCAGTTTTGAAGACAAATTGTCTCTTGCTGTTTATGTGCTTCAAGGATAAAAAAGCCATACAATTTATACATTCTTTCTTTCACTTTCCCCCTTTGCTTTTCCTTCTCCTTTTCTCTCTGTCTCTCTCCCTCCTTTTCCCTTCCTCATGCTTTCTTTTTCTAAATATTCCCTCTCTCCACTACTTGCATAATCTCGTCAGTGTTGAAATATAATGTCATTGAAATTCAACCTAACCATTATATCATGAGAATTTCTCTCCAAATAGTTATTCCTTATTCTACTATTTCTAAACTTACCATTGTTAAGTTAACTTGTTCTTAATTTTCTGTAATATATACCATTTTACAATTCTCATTTTCTTCTTTTTTTAATACTAGGTTTTGCAGTATACAATACTTTATTAATACTAGAGATGAAATATTATTGAATGAAAAGGAAAAAGGCAATAAATTGATGTATTTCTCATTTACAGATTTAATCAAATATTAAGCAGCAGAAGTTTCTCTGAATTGCACTTTTAATGTAAGCTGATAACCTATAATGAAAGTTTAATTAATAATACTGTTCATGTAGATCACTATACATGTTGGGGGTATTGCCATTTTCACTATTGTTGTTAATAAATTGAGATTTGAAAGTTTATTTCTGAAATATTTTAAATAAGTAAGATTTACTGAAACTATTAAGGCATATTTAAGAGGATACAAAAAACAATTGAAGTGTATCAACAATCAGAATTATGTCAGTTTTGGTTTAATTTTTATAACGGAGCTAATTACATTTTGAGAAATCTGATCAAGCAAATACATTCACTATTTTCTTTAAAACCTATTAAAAAATGTCTAGTTTGTCTATTCAAGAGCATGCTGTATCTCTAAGTAAATATAAATCTGGACAGTTACATATTTTTTATTAATATCTATTTGCAGTACATAAGGATTATATTCATTATAGAGGATTAATAAATGTCCTTAAATACACTTCAGTTCTTTTCTCTCCCCCCTACTTTCTGTTTCATTTTTTTTCTATATCAGTTTTATTTGTTCATCTTATGAGACCATATAAAGTTAATTGTCATATACGTAAGTTTGAAAACCAGACTAATGCTATTGCTCTTTAAATTGTAGCTAAAGAGGAAATTACAGGATTATGAAATAGAGCCCAAAATTGAAATTTTAAGTTAATACTCCCTTTAAATGCCAAGGTAGGTAACAGAGAATATGTCATGACCAAACAGAATGAGGAAATGCATGCTATCATGTTGAAATCATTGTGAAAACTCCTTACCCAGATATTTTGGAGGTTAGAAATGTAACAAGCCATAAAGGGAATAAATGCAAAGACAGAAATTGTAGATCCAACAAATGAAACTCAGGGCTAAACATGTTAAATCCATTTGGAAAATAAAAATTAAATAGATATTTAAAAGCAAATTTCAGAGCGCACTAGCTACTCTAGTATGCTGCTTCCATTCTTGAGCTAAGAAGCTCACCGGCTTTATGGTATGCTGAGAAGAAAATAGCTATATGAATCATTATATAATATTTCGAATACGTTCTAATTATTCAAATTACAGGTAAACAACCTATTTGCATATAATACGGCATCATGGGAGTGATCTCCATTAGTAGTGTTGTAGAAAAGACAGTTTTTATTATTATTTGAATATATTAGCTCATAATTCATTTCAATAATGCATAAATTAAGTCTATTCATTAGCCCATTTTACGTATTTGAGTAATAAAGTAGAGTAAAATACTTCATGAATATTGGATCCACAACTCTGAAGGAGTCTGTATGATTAGCGTTCTCAACTAGGTGTCTCATTAATTCCGATAAACCAACTTGACAGTATTAGGAAACACCTAGAAGATTATTAAAGCAGGTGTTTAGATATGTCTGTGGGGTGTTACCAGAGATGACTGCCATGTAGGTCATCAGACTGATGGGGGGAGGGGTGAAACGCACGCCCACTGCAGGTGATAACAATAAATGGGCTTGTCTCCCAGAGGGAATAAAAGGGGAAAAAGAAATTTGGCACACTTCTGAAAGATCTATTCTACTTGAGTTGTTGCATCCTTTGGTGATTCTTTTGACCTCGGACTCCTATTTTTTTCTCCTTTTAATTTAAGCTACTAGGGGCTTAAATATATATATATTTGTTTCTGGTCCCTTAGACAACCCTAACTGCCTCTGCAAAGCAAGAATTATCAAATATCATCAATAATTTGGGCACTATTGTTAGAACTGGGAAACAACCAAAAAACATAAAAGGAAACATCTTATTTTCATGACTTTTATTTCTGTGAGAAAATTTAGACCTTAAATTACAGCTCATGTATGTGGTAGTTGTGGTGGTCAGTGTGTGTTTGTGTGTTGAAACAATTGTTACAAACCTGGTACAAATATTATCATGATCAATTCTCACAGCAAATCTATGAAACATAAATCATTATTACACATCTTTTACAGACAGCACTGACAATTGAACGTTGAATCGGATGCCTAGGGTTTGCCTGTTAGCTCAGTTGTTTAAAGACCTGCGTGGACAAACCCACGCAAGTGCAGGAGACCACGGTCTAATTCCCAGCTCCACATGCTGTGCCAGACCTGTCCTGAAGTTGGCCTGAGTCAGCCCAAAAACAAAACAAAACAAAACAAAACAAAACAAAACAAAACAAACAAAACAAAACAAAACAAAACAAACAAAACAAAACAAAACGAAACAAACAAAACAAAACCTTCTAAATTGCATGCCTAATTTTACAGAGCTATAGGACATCTCCCCTACTTATATAATGTTATTAAACTAATTCTACCATAAAAATTTCTATTGCAAAAAACAATTGTTTTTATAAAGTTCTGTTTTTTTCTTGTTTTGTTGTTGATTACATAAGAGACAATTATGAAAATAAAAACAGAAATAAAAATATTTAAATAATTTTCATACATATATATATTTTTTTTCCAGATAAATAAACATCATGTATACACACAACCATGCTACCAACAGGTTTCTTTCTTACATTTCACTTCATGCACTTGAACAATAAAGCAAATGATATCTAGAACAATGTTTGGACACATGAATAGAGATGGATTGATTGCTGAGATGAGCAAATAGATAGATACCTACTTTTGCAAAGGAAGAGAGAAAGACATAAGTATATAAGAAATAAACGGAAATCAGTTAAAAAGCAATATTTTTTTGCGATTGTGTTTTTGTGAGAATAAAAATAGGTTTTTTTTTTTTTTCTTTTCTTTCTTTTTTTTTTTGAGCTCACATTATAGCCCAGGCTAGTCTCAAACTTTCAAAGGTCTTCCTGCCTCAGCCTTCAGGGTGCTGGGATTACAGTCTTGTGCCACACCACCCAGCTGACAGTGCCAAACTTTCTTAGTTCCTCATCCAGGTTGTTGTCTTTTGGGGGGAAGAAAAATATCTGAGACCTTTTGAAATATACCATGTGTCTTCTATCGGTAATAGCACTATGTGTGTGGGATGTCTGATAGGAATCATCTACTTTTACATCTCTATATGCAATGCACACTTCAAAATCAATCTCTAAGAAAACTCTAAACTAGGCATGGGACATGTCATCCCATTGTGAGGTCAGGTGGAAGTGGGAGGATAGTTGTAATTCAAGGCTAGCTAGGGGCCACAGAGTGAGATCAAGGCCACCCTGAGACACAGTTTTGAGGCTGTGTCTCAAAACAACCAAAGATATGTTAAGATCCATTCAATATCTTAATGCTCGAGGGCACTGAAGAATAATAAAAAACCTCACATATAGCATTCCTGCAATCACACTGTAGCACTGATGTCTATGAAATATGCGTTATGCTACAATGTCCGAGCTCCTAGCGTGCACTGCTACGACACAGGCAGTCATGGGAATGGAAGAGCAACATTTTAACCAATTTCTCCTGATAATGAAGTTCTTGAGGCTCATAAAAGTCACCCCTGTTGACAAAGACATTTTTCTAAAATTGAATTTTATTGCACCTTAACAAAAAACAGTATGTATTCTATTATCAGAATACAACAGGTTCTGTAAAATGTATTAAATATTTAACACTGACATTAAAGGTACCATTTCCTTTCTAAAACTGTGAATAGTTAACTTTTATGATTACAGCTTCTGAAAAAATATTTTATATGTCTACTCAATTCAAACTTTTAAATCTTATTCCACACTGGAGGCTAGTGTAGGTTTGTCTTCATCTAAGAAGCATTCCAAAGGCAAAGTTCTGAGAAGGAAATTTCATTTACTTTAGCATCGATCTTTGGAAAATGCAAATACTCTTACAAAGATAATGAAAAATACTTCAGATAAAATATCAGTTTCTTACATTTCTTGTACTTTGAAATCACTGGAATGAAATTGTAGGAGTTATTATCAATTCTGAGTCTTTGTCTAATAATTCTGTTATCCTCAATCAAACTTTGCTCCTATCAACCCTGCTTGGGGAAAACTCAAACATGACTCAAGTATATATCCCACAGGCCACTTTCCTAAAGCAATTGCTCAGCAAATATAAGGACATTAAATTGATCTACTTAGGGACTAGTTAGTTCTCAAGCTATATTGTACTCCATTATATCTGAAGATAATACAAAACTGTCACACTGCTAGCAATAAGGCAAGTATTTTTTTTTCTAAATGATAAAATGCTGAAGATGAACATTATAAAATCATGAAAATATGTGCATAAGTTTTCCTTAGTTTATTACCAATGAAGGATAGACACTACTTTTAAAACTATAAACAAGTACTTTAATTATTTAGTTAGTGTCTTCATTGAACTTATTTTCTCAATTAGCTCTGGAATAGAGCAGGGCTCAGAAAAAAGAATCAAACATGAGATATAGTGTAATATGGAAAATATTGAGCAGAAAGGTATTGTTTTATTTTCTTCAGAAGAAAAGATTAGTGACATAGTAGTGTGAACATGTGAAACCCTCTACCTGGCAGGAGTAACATTTATATACTGGCAAGTATCAGCATATCAGTGTACTTATCAATATTTTTATGTGAATTATAGTTGAAGGATTCGGACCCAGTGAGATAACTCATTGGTCTAAAGCACCTGCTTAGACAAGCTTGGGCAACTGCAGAGACCATGGTTCTATCCCTGGCACCACATGCTGTACCAGCCCCACCCCCAGGGCAGGCTGAGCCAGCCTTAATATAAATAAATAAAGTTTTTTAAAAAAGAAGTGAAGGATTCATTGCTGAGAAACAAAACAGCACAGAAAACCAATGTTTCAGCCCTTAGAGTTGAAAAAAACCTAATAGGCTAACTAACTTACCATTCCACTTACGAGTTTGGACTATGTATAGGAAGACACCAGGAAGAAATCCTAGCTGCCTCTGATAGTTGAGGCAGAAGCTTCAGTTGTTAGGTTACTAAATCAAAAGAGCAAGGTCAAACTAGGACTCAAGAAATGCAAATTCAGATACCTTGTACGTAAATATCTAAAGATCAACACTAAGCATCACTGTTATGTTGGGCGGGAGGGGTTGGAATGAAAATAAAGCTAGCAACCAAAATAGGAATTTAAATGGAAAATTTCTTTGATAACATTTCTATTTACTAAAAAAACCTATCGTGCAAATGCACTATTAATTATTTATTCAAACAATAGAATATATGTGCAATAGATTAATATGAGTGAAAAGACAGTATACATAAAACATTTTATGCATGCTAAATGTACATGTAAACATTCAGTATAATTACAATTTCTCTATCATGATATGTTATGAATGTTTAACCACTTACTATGAATAAAATGAATAAAATGAAATGGAGACTATTAAGAGCAGATTTATTTATTTATTTTTCTTTAATGGGACATTTTATGAATGTTTTATATTATTTTTTAATAATTTTTAATGAGAAATACCAATATGATAGTTTCACAACACATTATTGGTACATTCGCAATAATTGACACATTGCATATTGTCCTCATAATAGTTATACAGAGCACAGTGTGTGGACAAGATACATTTTGTAATTGATATTGGTAAGGAAAGAAAAAAAAGAAAAAATTCTTCTCTTTGAACTGAGAAGAAGTAGATGTATACATAGCCCAATATTCCATAATTGCAGTGGGTTACCGGTGAAACTGGCAATGTTGGAGATTGTTGATTTAAGCCTCTTACAGCACATCATTCTAATCTAGTTCTGAATTTTATGCCTCATAATTAAGCTTTTCCACTGGGTGAATTTTATGCCTCATAATTAAGCTTTTCCACTGGGTGATCAAGGGCAAGTTAAAGCAAGACCTGTATAACAAAGCATTCATCTTTTGTATCTTCCAAGATCAAATCTCCTCAGGATTAACTTTGGAACCATGTACAGTGCTTTGTAGAGTTGTTGTCAGTGTCAGCCTTCAGGACAAGTCACAGCCATTGCTCGACCAGTTTGCTGTCTGTGAAACCCTGAGAGAATTTTTTTTTTTCTCTAGGTAACTCTCCTTAGACACACTATAGTTCATTTATCCCTCTCCTCTGTGGTCCCATAATCTCCTTGACCAAAAAATTTGGGACATCTCTGAGTTGTAGGATGTTACAGTACAGGTTATCTTATGTCTTGAGTCTTTGATGACCTTGGAGGGCTAGGGGCAAAATGTTGGCTATCCTCATAGCCCTTCTTTTTCTCCAAGTTTTTTTTTTGTCTTTTTGAGACAGGGTCTCCCTATGCAGTTCAGGCTGGCCTTGAGCTCACTTTTGTAGCCCAGGCTGGTCTCAAACTCGCACCGATGCTCCTGCCTCAGCCTCCCAAGTGCTGGGATTACAGGGGTGCGCCACCACACCCGGCTTCTCCAAGTTTTGGTATGTTAATTTACATTGTGAACACTCCAACAGAGAAGTTTCATGATACTATTACTTTATAACATAGATAATTGAGCTTAACATCATTGGTTTTCTGAATATCAAACATCTTTGACTTCACTTGAAATTTGTATTTTCCATCAATCATTGATATTCTAATAACTCAATATAGAATGTTATAAAAGCAGTTACACATTTTTACACAGACTTTTAGAAATCCAAGGATGTACAAAATTGTAGCCTGTCAAGTCCATGGCATTTTCCCAGTCTTTTACTCCCAATTAATACCCTTTTATTTATTTATCTTTTTGTTAACCAAACATTTACTTGAGAGAGAGTGTAACAGTAACTGAGTTTACATTTGAACCAATACACATCTAAAAGACAAGAACGACACACATTCCAAGCATAGCTTTAGTGTGGCACGGTGCTATGATCAATGTGATAAACCTTTTGAAAGTTCTTAGGACCAGTATCTGATTCAACCTGTGTACATAAGTGCTTGGTTTTTGCTCCTGCTATGTTCCTAAGAGCAGACTTAAGCTCATTCTTTTTTTTTTTTTTTTTTCTTGTAGTTGGCTCAGTCCACCCTGGAGGCTGGGGTGGAGTTGCATTTGGTGCCAGAGATCAAACAGTGGTCCCCGTGCACTTGCCTAAGCGTGCTCAAGTATGCACTATGGGCTGCTGAGCTATCTCACTGGCTCTAATCTCATTTATATTCAAGGTCGTACTCAAAAGGAATAATAATACTGCTATTCTTAATCTCTGTGCTTCTCAATCTCTCTACTTCTGTCTGTCATTATTTTTTCTCTCTCTTGTTGATTCTCTACTTATTTTCACTGCTGTCTTATATCTAGGAGTTTCCCAAGAGCCACATGTGATCACGGGTGGGACTTTGGCTAGGTGATCCGATGATGAAGCAGATGCCTGGCTTGCTGCTGGTAGAGGGGTTTGGTTGGAAGATCAAGGTGTCTAGGAGCTGCTCTGAAATGCTACATCTCCCTTCTAGGCTCCTCCATGGTCTCTTTCTGTAATTCTTGGTCATCATTTTCTATGTCAAGAGCAGTTGTCCTTCCTGCCTTCTGGCATTGGAGATAGAAACCATGCACTGGTTTCCATGAGATGAAAACATGACACTGAATATAAACCTCCTATTCCTTAAATTGTCAGCATGAAATAGTTTGTTACAGTAACAAGAAAAGAAACTAAAGCACCCCCTTTAGAAATGCATAGAAGCTCTTTTCCCAGCTACATTGGCATTGCTCTTAAAGTATGTTACCATAGCTAACACTCCCATTCCTGAGCCCTGATAGCACTAATACTGTAATTTTCCAGATTCCATGTCAGAGGAGTCAATGGCTGTGTCCAGCACGCAGAGCTGTGCTGCCACAGGACAGATGGATCTCCGTTTTCATGCATGCTGTTGACAGGCATTTCTTCCTCATTAGATCAGACTGCGTACTGTATTTCTCCTCCCTACATTATCTTTTCCTTTCTTTCTTGACTCAAAATTCATTTACTCTGTCATTAAAGTCACAGCTTTCTATGATGCATGCAACCAACCACTCAATCCTTTTTCCTGGACGTCCTGGGTGATTTAGTTAGGTTAGTTTACTCCCTAATAAGCCACTTGGGTTCTTATCACATGTTTAGATTTTCTTTATTTTTACTTGTCTTATTAGACTGTTCTATTTTGTTTTGATTGCTATAGAAAATAAGCAATATATTTTTTCATTTCTGAACACATAAAATCCATAGAAACATATGAAGTTCTATTATAACAACAGCAGAAAGAAATTAAAGAACCATAGCACATTTTTGTGCTTCTATTTAATTATAAAACTAAACAAGAGGAGACACACACACACACACACACACACACACACACACACACACCAGAATGACCATGAATTCAATTAGTAGCAAGACATAGCACCCACAGTTATGTGTCTGTTACTGTAAAAATGACAGGTGGTTGGAGTTATATATTCTTCTCAAAATTAGAACAAGTGGAGAAAAGACAAGATTATTAACTGTTGAGAAGACATATTCCAGTTAATGTGTAGCTTCATAAAGCTCATTTCCCACCAGGAGTATGATTAAAAACACAATTATGGTTTTCCATTACTATAAAATATTTTAGAGAAAGATAATTAAAGCATTTAATTTTTTAAATAGGCTTATTCTATCACTATGAAACTTTTATAAAAGAAATTATGTACTAAATCAAGATCATAAGCAACACATGTATTTTCTAAGCACTCAAAATAAGATAAAGAAAAATGTAACTATTAATGATATTTATTAATGTGCATAGATATCGTTTCTTCAGGGTCCTAGAATATATAGGCATGATGAATATGTGCATTAATGTAACAAAATTTTAGCCCTCCACATGTGAGAAAATATGGATGGGAAACATATGTTACAAAAATGCATCCTGGAAACCTGTAGACATTAAGGAACAATAAGTTATTAATTCTTATAATCATTCTTATTTTGCCATGGGGTTTTTGAAATTGATGGAAGTCAGGATAATCAATGTGATTTTAATTTGACAGCCTGCTATCTAAAGCAGAGATGTTTGTTCATTGTCCGGAAATTAGAAGCTCTCTTTAACACTTATGAATTCTCTTAGCTGTTGTGTTACATATTTTTATCTTTCATTTTTATCAACAGAAATTTGCAAACTCACTACAGATCTATTTACAAATATTTAAGAGAGAGTGTCCATCCAGCACAACTTGCTTAAGCTTGTGCCACATAGCAGAGAGATGATTTGATACAAGCATTAAATGAAATCTGGGGTGACATCTAACATTTTGCACTATTGCTCTAAATAAACTTGTACTTTGATGTACAATCAGTTGTTTCCATTACAGAAAATACAAGAGAGATTATGCTGCTTTCTAAAAGGAAAAACAAATGAGTGGCCTAAAAAGAACAATTCTATCTTAAAACATGGTCCCATGTTTCTCAATTATAACCTCTCTGAGTAATAAAATATAGGCTCTGTCTTGTGGTTTATAGATAGGGTAGATAACAAAATTCTTACTTAAAATTTTCATTAAAAAGGTCTACTTTGTAAAGCCTCCATAACCTTAGGGAATGGACACATCCCACAGCTCATTACATCAGTTCAGTGTATTATCTAAACACCCCTTCTCTGGTGGGAGCTCTGCATAGCAGGGTCCTTGGAAAGCATTTTTCTGCACAGAAAGGATTTCTGTTGGAAACACTGCTGCTGCAGGCATGGAAATGTTATGAGAACCTCTTTTAGAAATGTCACAAAGTGAACACAGCACAGCACAATTAAAAAATACACTATATCAAGAAGCAAAAGAGGATTTTATTTGTCTATCTATCTATCTATCTATCTATCGTCTATCTATATCTATCATCTATCTGTTTTTGTGCTACTGGGGATTGAATTCAGAAATTTTGGAAATGCCATTAAATAGGGATATGTGGCCTTAGGTCATCCAGTAAAGGTTATCACTTTACAAGTAAAGATTTTCAATTAAACCATCTCTAAAGCCTGCACCTCTGAAATCCTATAATTCTTTCAGCATTGCTATGCATTTTTATTTTCCTAAATGGATGACTTCTTTAAAAACTAGAAGATAAAGTAGAAGTTTATACTGAGAAAGACTGATAGAAAACAGCTCATTTATCTTGCTATATTTCTTTAGGGACAACCAAAAGGATATCTTTTCCGTTAAATGTGAGACGTTTCTGAAGAAAAAATAAATTAGTACTAACATATATCAAACACGATTTAGGTATCTTCAGGGCAAACAGAAACTAAGCCCAACACAATACAAAATGGTAAATGTTATATTCTAAGTCTCACTGCAAAACTATCAAGAGGAATTCTAATGTAATTATCAAGCTGTTAAAAATTTTATGCAATATATTCAAAATTCCTTTCCTGCTAACTCTTCAAAAGTACAAATACTGTTCCATACTAACTCAGCAAGCTTGCATTTCCTACTAGGTGGTGAACACAAATAAAATAACAGACACAGTGGCCTGAAGTGACATGTACTCAGGAGGTCTTGAGTTCAAGTCTTCAGTTTCTGACTTCATCAGCTAAGAAGATCCTGGTGCTAAAAATTAAGCACATGCATGCACACGTGCATGCATGTGCGCGCGCACACACACACACACACACACTATTGACTATGGGCTTTTCAGTTAATAATGATCATTGTACTAGTCAAATAACTCAGTGGATTAAAGTGCCTGCAAACAGGTGCAGAATTCAGGAATTCAATCCCCAGGCCTGCCATGCCAGCCCTGTCTCCAGGGTCTGCTGAGATGGAAATTGAGACTGGGTGTAGTGGCGTGTGCCTACAATCTTAGCTCTACGGAGACTGTAAACAGGTAGATCACTACAAATCCAATCAAGTAGTAAGACTCTGATCACACTGTAAATCCTTCCCTAAAATACAAAACAAAACAACAACAACAAAAATATCATTAATTGTAAAAGCAGAAAGGACTAAATATTAGCAGATCCTCAACTATCCCCATAGTACTTGCCACATCTTGGCCAGCTACATGACTGTCTCATCTGTCTCAGTATTTACTTTCAGAAAAATTATTTATTTGATAACTAAAGATCAAAAGGAGACTTTTTAGGAAGTTATATGAACAAGAGAATGGATGTTGAGATCTTAATTCTAAGTGAAATATATCAGGCACAGAATTTTTTTTTTTTTAAAGTAGTTTCTCTTATATGAGTACTGTGGCTCCTTGTTTCTGGATGCAAAGCCTCATGAAGTCGTAAGTGGGGCTCTTTTTCAGGTCGTTAGAGGCACAGTGTGTGATGCTGGGACTGATCCATGCTCCAGTGCTAGCCTCGAGGGAACTAGGATTAAGGATGTTTGTACTACCTGTCCTATGTAGCTAGGTGAAATATAGGAGCTATAAAGAACTGTGGCTGGCCTTTGTTGTTTGCTGTCTTCTGCCCATGAGCCATTCTCTGAGAAGCCACCCTGCCCTAGAACCAACTTACTGTGGACTGAAGTCTCTACAAAAGCTGAGTTAAGTAAGTCTTTCCCTGCTTGACTTTAGGTGTTGGGTATTTTGTCTCACTAACAAGAAAAGTAGTTAAAGGAATGAGAAGCCCAAAATAAATAGTTTGAGGAGGAAAATACAGCAAAAGATGATGGAAATCGGGGAAGTAGCCTCCCCCACAAAGGCTCAGGGAAAGGAAAGAGAACAGAGAACAAAGATAAAAATAAAAATGAGCAAAATGTAAAACATATAAACACCTACCAATTCCTCACAAACAGCGCAATTATTGAGTGTTCCAAACAACCAATCATGAAGCACATAGTTCTTGTACAAGGTGAATTACAGTAATCTAAAAACACTTCTGTATAATTAAATTCTGATTAAATTGAGCAAGTAGTTAATTCTTCCTCTGCCAGATTCCTGAATTAGTTTTCACAAATATGTTGATGGATTTAATAATTTACTATATATTTCTAAATCAACTTAGGTATGTGTGTCTTGCCTCGTCCTCCTGCTGAGGTGTGTTATTATTCAAATTATCCATTCATTTTTCTTTAACTTACTTACCTTTTTAAATGAGTCATCATTTTTGCTTATGATCTAATTTTAAATCATCTTGAATACTTCCCTTTAGCTTTGTTTCATCTTAACAAGTTTGAGAGTTTACAGTTAACTAATCAAGTAAACCATTTTATTTAAATATCTGAAAACTTTGTCTTTCAATAGCATATTATTCAATCCATTTATTCCTTTTCATAATTGATAAATGTACACATTTCTTCAATATCATACATTTGCATTCCTGTTCATTTATTTATTGTATTTTGCTGTACCTGGGATTAAACTTGTACCTGTGCTTGCCAGGCAGGCACTATATCCCTGGGCCTGAGTTCCTATTTAAAATGTAGTGTGAGCTCACATTTTCTTCAGTTTTATAAAAATGTTTTTGATTGTTAGAGTTTTTGAAATCCTATTTATCACTACAAGTATTACTGATTTACAGCTAGAGCATCCTTATCTATTTCAACTGAACTAATAGCTTTAGTAAATTCATTAATCATTGGGATTCTTAATCTTGTTTAAATTTTATTTCAGTGAAGCCTTTAGATAATTTAAACAGGATTTGTACACATTCTAACATTTTAATGTCATATATAGCCTATTTTGGTTTTTTTATGATTTTGTCATATATGGCCTATTTTGAAACCTCAAATGTACATGAGTTTTTATGATATGTTGATGCTTATTTCTGACTCTTTTTCTCGCATCTTCGTGTAAGAGCTACCTATTATGCATTTCTGCATTTTAATGAGAATTCTATCCAGTCTATTTCTTTTCCCAAAATAACTAGTCCCATTTAACAGTATTACATTCCTATAGGACTCTAAACATATCTACAGCATTTTCCAAAGCTAAAAATCAATTTCAGACATGCTTGTGCTTAACCCAAGAGCCACTAAATTGATCACACCTAACAATTTACTTTGAGAAAGATAAAAAGAAGAATAATTGATCACTTGTTTGGGTTGTATTCCTGGATTCTTTTATTTATTTATTTATTTATTTATTTATTTATTTATTCTTATTTCAGAACTGTCCATTCACTCATTTTTATGGCCGGCTTAGCCCGCCCCGAGGGCAGGGCTGGCGCAGCATGTCGTGCTGGGGATCGAACCGCGGTCCCCGAAGCCACCCAAGCCCTCCCAAGCAGGCGCTCTAGACCACTGAGCCATCCCGCCGGGACCCTGGATTCTTTCTAAAATACATTTTTCTAGGCCTAATAGTCAAAAATGACTTTTAAGTTCATCTTTAGAGAATAACATTATACTTAGGAGTATGTTCTCTAGCTGCATCCATTTACCTATAGAAGCCTTGAGTTTATCTGTTTTATAGTTGACTAATATTCCGTTGTGTAAAAATACCATATAATTTTTATGCATTCTTTTTATTTGATGGACGTTTGGATTTTTTCCAAGATTCAGCTATGACAAACTGTGCCACTATGAACAGTGTGCACATTTACCTCTGTGGCATGGCATTTTCAGTTCTTTTGGAAAAAGAGGGGAATAGCTAGGTCAAATACTACCTTTAATTCTAGTTTTTTGAAGAATTTACAATCTGATTTCCATAGTGATAGTAACAGTCTGAACTCCTAACCTTAAAATAACCCTCCAAACTTTGTTTTTGCTTTATACTCAAAGGAATGAAGATGAAGACTTTGTAGAAATATCTTCAGTTCTATGTTCAGTGTAACATCATTCACAGTAGCGAGGATGCGTTGCTGAAAGACGCCAGAGTCACAAGTATGTGATAAAACAATATGAGGCATATGTATGTGCATATGTATTTATGTATTAAACATTAGAAAAGGAGATTGTGCCAACATGGCTGAATCCTATGGAGATATTATGTTAAGTGACACAAATCAACTACAGAACAAAAATACTATTTGAACCCTTCTACCATATTTGAATTCAAAATAATGTCAGTATACAAAAAAGGAGGACAATTCTGGATAATAGCACTGCAAGAGCAAACATGAGTGTCAGGAGTACCAAATTATGGTTAGATATGAAGAATGGATGAATGACCCGAAAAGATTGACTGTACAGCTGATGATTATAGTTAATAATAATGTAACATAAAATATTGTCAAGACTGCATATTTTAGAAGCTCTTAGTATACAAAAAAGTAGTAATTATGTGAATTAGGCTTCAATTGACTTTCCTAAAGAAATTATTTTATTGTTTGTTCATGTCTAGATAGATATACAATTTTATATAAAAGTGCATGCTGTGCACAAAATAAAAATTTCAATTAGCTATAAAAGATAAAAAATAAATAAATGTCCACCATTGATGGAAAAGGATTCCTTTCACCCACAGGGCCCCCAGCATTTGTTATCGTTTGACTTTTTGATGATAGACATTCTCTCTGGGGTGAGATAAAATCTTAGCGTTGTTTTACTTTGCATTTCTCAAATGACCAGTGATGTTGATTATTTTGTCATTTGTATTTCTTTGTCTGAGAAGTGTACATTCATCTCAGATGCGCATTTTTATAATTTCTCATTGTCTTGCTAGTGTAAGAACTTAAAATAGTAAATGGAATTTGAAGGATACAACAGATACTGTGAAAGGAAGAGAATCTGTGTGGAGGGAAGAAATATCTGGATGAGGAAAAGGACAAAAGAAAGAAAGAAGGGTGGGCAAGGTAGCTTTAGGCAAGCACAGGGGCCAGGGTTCCGTAGTCCAGAGACTCCCTCTGGGTGTGGTGGTGCACACTTGTAATCCCAGCACTGGGGAGGCTGAAAATGGAAGGATCACTATGAGTCTGAGCTGTGTAGTGAAATCCTATACCTGATACATAACTTAAAAGAAAGAAGAAAAGGAAAAAGATGCACTTATGTATATATACAGGATGGCTTGGATAATGAATGATACTGCTGATTTCTGCAGGTCTGTTGAAAGGAGCAGTTGATGTTTAAAAATTTTGTTCTCTTTTGTAATTTTTTATATCTTTTTTGACAAATTTTGCATACTCATAACTGGTAATCTAAACAACTACTGTGGACACAGCATGGTGCCATATATCAATTGTTGAATTCCTATTATTTAGTTTAGGGAAATTCTGTATTGTTTCTAATGTTTGGTTTTTTTTTTCTCTTTTCTATTCTCTTTATAAAATAAAAGCATCACTAGAAAGGGGACACAATTACAGAGGAATACCTAAATAAACTGACTGACTTGTTGCACTCATATAAAAAGTTAAGCAGGTGCCACATTTCCTTTTATCTGTATGATAGCACATAAAATATAAGCACATGGGAAGAAGGTATCAAAAAACAGATGAAAGAATTTTAATGGAAGTTGAAGTGCCCCATAACAACAGGTATCAATTCTTTATTTTTCAATAGAGATGGTTTATAGGAAAAACAATATTGCCTCAGACATTTCCTTAAAAACAAGGAGAAAATGAAAGCAGTACTCTTCAAATGAGACAGAAACACTAAACCTTAAAGTGTAATTGTTTAAATTTCCTAGCATGAATATGGCAATGGGTTATTAACCATTTTCCCTCAAGTGGTTCCAAATATTAGCATTATCATGAAAATCCTGAAAATATTTCTTGTTTTAGGTGAAGCACTAATGCATTTCATATCATTAACCAAATGTAAAAGAAAGCATAACATAGCATGGTTAATCGGGCAGGAAGTCTTTAAGTATAAATGGCAGCACCTGGAATATATTAGACTTTGTCATGAAATTGCTAAAAGCATTCCTCTAGTAACAAATACCAGACTCAGAAGCATCCTGAGAAACTGAATCTCCCAACTTTACAGCATCATTTTTATTTTATGCTAGCTCACTGAAGAGGGACATAGTACGGAATGGCAGAAGAATATAAAGTAATATTCCTTGACTCAAAGGTATGTTTTGTGTATCAGTGAACCCAACGAACAGCCTTGAAGTGGATTAACATCTTTCAGTAATCGCAGAAGCTCCCTATATCCTGGAAGTATCTGCTTCTGGCATTCAGAACACTCTTAAGAAGTGTGAGAGAGAAGTTAACCTTTTCTTTTGCTAGTAGTAGCTACCCAGGGAGAATTCCAAGGAACTAAGCCACACTACTAATATTACGAGAAGAGTGAGACACTGTCCTTTCCTTTCTTTTTTTTTTTCCTTTTTTCCTTTCCTTTCTTTTGTATCTCCTTCCTCTGGAGTGAGAATTAAGTACAGTTTTTGCTGTTACCCTAAAAAAAATCATTGGTCTTCTCTGTGATATAACATCATAAACATGGCTTGAGAAATATCAAGCAATCTTTTTACTCTTTTTATTATAGATCACAATTCTGTCAAATAACCATACCAACACTTTGTGTACAAATAACAGTGCTGATGGTATGATATGAGCAAAAACTTGAAAATTGTCGGTGGACATTCAAAATCAAGTGTCACTTTATTGTACCCTGAACTGTCAATATGCTTGGTCGGTAATAATATTTGGAAGGAGATGTAAGATGGAAGGATAGAAATAAATTAGACTTTCCTTATTCTTTATTTGTAGTACAATTGAGGTCTAGAAATTTTATCCGCCTTAATATATGAAGATCAATAGAACATTAGCAACACAAATATTAGAAACAATACTAGTGCATTTTTTATTGACAAAATGGATTTGTAAACAAATGTTTGTCTCAGGGATTTTTTTTTTAAATATTCAGACTCATAGTGTTGCGCCACCAGGCCCAATCTCAACTGCTGTCCCAGCGTGCCCCTGGGGCAGGGCCTGAATGGCAAGCCCAGGTATAGGACCTCTGGCCCCTGGATCCTGGACCCTGTGCTTGTTTGCAGTCACTTTAATCTGCTGAGCTATTTGGCCAGCCCTTAAACATAGTTTAGATTTCAGTTAGCTCTGCTTTGCATTTCTTATTGACGTCTGTGACAGTCAAACTTTGTCACCAACTAGACTGGCCGAAAAGGCACAATAGTAAAAGAGACTTCTGGGAGCATCTGGCTGGGATTGGGGTTGATCTTCGAGGTGGTATGTGGTCCGTGACCTCTTTCTGGAACGTTTCCCCTAGTCCCTGTCGCAAGTTCAGCGTCTTTCCTCTGCTACACTCCTGGTCTCTGATATTTCCGTCTTGCAGTCAGGGAGCCAACTGTAGCATTGTAACCTTTGAAACAAGAAGCCCGAATAAACCTTTCTTCCTTTTGGAAGCCTGAAGGTTTTTGTCCAAGAAGTAGGAAGGCAGGACGGTACAGCTCCCCACAAAAGACATAAAGCTTTCTTCCTCATCATTCTTTTCAAGGGTCAAAGCCATCTTCTTTTAATCACCAGATTTAGTTTAACTGACACCAAAGTGCCCACAGGGTGTCAGTATCTAATACGCTATGAACAGAACTCATGATCTTGGAAACATCTGAGTGTTCCTTCTATTCTATATTTACACTTATTCCTCCAGTTAACCTGCTGTTACCCTTTTAACTTAACTGAAGCTCTGTTTCTAGTTTCGTGTTTCTCTACAACAGAAAAGGAAATGCTATATTTACTTTTCAAAGCTCCCCTGCAGCCCTCCTCTGCCTGTTTTCCTTCCTTCTCTTATTACTATACCTTTTGTCAACTTCTTTGTTTTTTTGCAGTGAGGCTCAAACTAAGAATCTTGCACTTGCTGGACAAGCACTTACACTGCTGAACTATCTCCCTGATACTGCACTTCTTAATAATACCCTTTCTACTGATTTGTTTTACTTTGATATCATATAATTAAAGTATCTATCTATCTATCTATCTATCTATCTATCTATCTATCTATCTATTTATTTATCTATTATCTATCTATCTATCTATCTATCATCTATGCATCTATCTAGCTATATAGCTATCATCTATCTATCATCTGCACTACCAGTGATTGACCTCAGGACCCTGTGCTCATCAGGAGGCTCTTTCTTATACTTCTAAAAGCATATTTATTTGAACTTCATTCTGCAGAAGGTGCATTTTGTCTTTATCTAATATTCTACTTTTTTTGTGACAGCCTGTTTATGCAACCCCTTTCTTTTTCTAACTCCTAAAGATTTCCACTGACAATCAGTTCTCAGCACCCATGCTCCTATTTCTCTTTAATGTCTTTGCTAAAGTTAACAATAGTTTTTAAAAATGTAGATTTTGCTATGACAAATTGTGCTGCTCTAACTACAGGAGCTCATGAGAAACAGATAAAAATGCGATCTTTTTATACAATGGAGAGTTACTTAGCTCCAAAGAAGAATAAATTTAAGGCAATCAAAGGAAAATGGGGGCAAGTGGAGTCCATACTCATAAGCGAAATGAATCAGTCTTGCATGCACAAACATCATACTGTCTCCCTAGCGTAAAAAGCTGAAAGAGTAAATAAGACCCAAACTGGGCAATGATATTGTGAAATGGAAAGAAATTGCTCAGAAGGCAAGGCAAACTGGAATAAGGAACGGGAGAAAAGAAAACAGGAAAAGGAACACAACAATAAAGACAGCTGTACCACTCATAGCTGTTAGCTATTGAAAGGTAAGTTTCATGCCTACTTATAATATTTGATGAGGTTTTGATGCCTATATTTTGTAGTATGAACAACTGTCTCAGAGATAACAATATGCAGTGTATTAAATGTTGTAATTTCCCTACAATCTTGTTTTTAAGATTTTTTGTAACTTTTATTTTATGTTGAAAAGTAAAAACAAAAGCAAGAAAAACAAAAATAAACAGGGAAAATTACAATTCATATATTACAGATTTTCAAAGAGTAAGAGGTGATTAACGGTGATTCATATATTATCTATTTTTTATTATCTAATATGTTGTTCAAATTAACAGATATAGTTATGCTAGAATGGACATAAGATGGAATATTACTAAATGTTTTCAAGAAATTGTAAATCTTTGTTCCTGTCTGTTTTTTTTTCTTTGAAATACGAAATAAAAAATACCTATTCAGAATTCATGAACATTCCTTAATTATTTATTTGGAATGCATAATATGAAATAAATTTACTCTGTTTTGTAAATTGTATGCAATCCTTAATAACAAAGGACTCAGACACTGTTAATTTTGCCCATTATAGGGAGTGAGAACACATCATAGTATAAATAAATTTTGGTTATAAAGGACAATTGTGTCTCTAATCCCCAGTAACTGTAGTGTTGAATGCCATCTATGGTATGTCATAAATTACTGACCACACAATTTCTAACACACGCTTTTCTTGACATTTCCGTTATTCTAGCTCCCATTTTAATTTTTTTCACTGACTCATCTCCATCCTTGTTACTTTTCTGAATGGTACATATTCTTCACCTCTGTTCTACTGAAGCTCTCTGAACAACTGTATTCTGGTTGCTATTACATATGTTCTATAAACTAGAATCTAAATGTTGATGATATCTGTATCTATTTATCTAGGAATTCTCTGTTGTTTTCTTATTCTACTCATGAATCCACTTGAAATTTAGGCTTTAATTTCTTGCAAATCATAAATTTATCTTTTTATTTTTTGGAAAACAATTTAACTTTTAATTAATGTATTTGGTGCAGGTTCTCACTATACAGCTCACACTCCTGCATCAACCTCCCTAGGGCTGGGATTACAGGTCTGCTCCACTAGACCTTGTTTCAGGGCAGGCAAGGCATTCCTGCGATTCTGGGGCCAGCATGTCCTGTGGGGCCAGAACCCGGACCTGCATCCTTGTGATTTTTAGGCAGACTCTTTAACCATCAAGCTATGTCCCCAGCCTAATGAATTGTATATCTACGGTTCTTCAATATACCACAAATTTTACATTTTAACTGGTAGTCATTAAAATTTCCAGTGAGCTTGACATATTTATTAAAATTACATTGCAGACAGAATAAGCTTGTGCCAACTTTATGTAAGTACTCTAGTGAAGCATTCATTGAAGGAAATTAAAAATTAAAAAAATATCGATGAAGGGAGAGTTCAATTAAAGGATGTGCAGGTGATAAAACAAGACAGAAACTGGACAATGTGATGTGTATGAGCAATTAAATTACTTGTATCACTAAATGTCAGGAATATGTTACACCAAATTAGATCAATAAACTCATGTACACATAAATCTTCCACACTGCTAAATGTTCTCTTATTTTTTAAAAAAAATATAAAATACATTTTACCACTCAAACTAAGCTACCATTTAATGCCATGGTAAACATTCTAATTTTTTATTCCTTTTTTAAAAAATGGGATTGCCAAAAGCCTTCTGCTCTGTTGAACTTAAAAATGAAAATTTTTCTTGATTATGGTCTTTGTAATTTTCTGTTTTCCTCCTTATCTTTTCTGAGTCCGAATCTTTGAAATGCATGGTTCTTTTTGTTTGTCTAGAATCATTTTATGTTATTTGGAAACTGTGGAAAAGATGGCAGGGTGTTTGTCTTAGGAAGAGTGAATTAGCTCACTGCCCCTGGACCCTTAAAATTCCCTTTTCATCTGAAGCAACATATTAAGGCATGATTAAAAACCTTTGATTGCACTTGAAAGAGACAAGAGGAATCTGAGACACCTTTTTGCCACCTCAGCCAACACTCCACAACAAGGGGGAGAAGAGTTAGCTATGTGGCCAATGTCCGTTGCTCTGTCCTTTACTTTCACAATTTCACCTGAGAGATATAATGGCTTTCCATTTACACATGAGGGGGAAAAATATTTAAGCTCTTCTGAGTATAGGGGAGGTTGTCAGGTGCAATTTATGAGCCAGTTTCTTAAAGACAGTTGATAGCCCATATTTTTTAACACATAACAATGCTTGAATTTCTCACTAGAATCTTGTCATAAAGACAAATGTTTTACTTTAAAGAGGTTAGAGAAGGGGCTGGGGAGATAGCTCTGTGGCAGGAGTGCCTGCCTGACATGTGCAAGATCATGAGTTTGAGCCCTGGTCCCACAAAAAAAAAAAAAGTTAGAAAAATATATTAACATTACATCTATATATTTCTTAGGATCAATAAAATCTACTTAATAGCTATAAAATTAAGCTCATAGTTTAACTAATATGATTTGTAAATGTTTCTTGCATTAACTTTCTTATCTTACATTTATTTATTTGTTTTATTTTTTGACCAGCTTAGTGCACCCTGGGGTCAGAGCTGATGTAGCATGTGGTGCCAGTGATCAAACTGAGGTCACTGTGCTTGCCTAAAGTTGCCTAGGCAGACACTATAGACTACTGAACTATCTCCCTGGCCCCTTCCATTTGATTTTGGAACAGTATATTTCATTTATTTTTTTTAAATAGTTATATAGAATAGCAGTGTGGTTTCGACTTTTTTTGAAATTCTAATCTTTTAAAACTTATCTTTCATGGGTGGTTGATTTCTAAAATGATGTTTCAATGGATCAAGTAGTTTAATAGCACTAGTTTAGTAGTGAACACTGGAAATACTCAAAAGATTATCGTGGTGATCCAGAACCTGCCTGATAAGCATTAGGAACCTACTCCAACCCCATGTCTTGCCTTCACCAGAAACCTGGGTGCAATGTGCTGACCCTGCAGCCCAGCCTGGTAGCATACACCTGTAATCCCAGTGCTAGGGAGACTGCGGCATGAAGATCAGTATGAGCCTGAGCTACATAGTGTGTCCCTGTACTAAATACATACATACATACATAAACATAAATAAATACGTTATTTTGATATTTTTTCTTACTTTTCTTTTTTTTTTTTTTGTATTTTAGGGGAGAGTTTATATGGTGTTCAGGGTCTCACTATTAGATTGGACTCGTAGTGATACGCCTGTTTAGAGCCTCCTAAGACCTAGGATTACAGGTACGCTCTACCCAGGATTCCAACCCCCAGCACCATGCCTGTTTACAGGCGATTTAATCTGCTGAGCTATTTGGCCAGCCCAAAAATGAGAAGGATTTTTTTTTTTTTTTTTTTTTTTTTTACTGTTTGTTTATTTGGCTGGCTCATCCTGCCTTAAAGGTGAGTCAGGGCAGGCACATGGAACCCTAACCCCTTCGCCTGGACACATTTGCCTTAATAGGCACTTAAACAACTGAGCTAAACCACACACCCCTCCGAAAAAACTTTGATATTTTTCTAATCACTTGATTATTTTTTTCTTATTTTCATTTATTTATTTATTTTTTTAGTTTCAATTTTTTATTGTTTAAATTTAACAATGGTTATATTACATATTTTCACCATCAGATCAGTTTAGATTAATACATATAGGTATATAAGATTGATCAAACAATTAAACATTAACCTTTCTAAATCAACACTACTTTATTTTTCTTTTCCCCTTTCTTTTCTTTGAAAGTTGACATATTGCATATTGTTCTACAGAGTACAGTGTGTGGGCATGACCCACGTCCCTATTGATGTTGCTTAGAAAAAAAAAAAAAAGGAAAAGAATATACTTCTCTTTGGAGTAAGAGGAAGCAGATACATACACAGTCAAATGTTTTGCAATTGCACTGGGCCACCAGTGAAGCTTGTGATGTTGGAGGCTATTGTATCTAAGCCTCCTAAAACTCATCTCACCAATCTAGCTCTGCGTTTCATGCATTGTAATTAAGGATTTTTTTTTTTTTTTTTTCCTTGCTGGGTGGTCAAGGTCAAGTCGAAGCAAGACCTGTCTTTTTTTTTTTTTTTTTTTTTTTTTTTTTTTT
>PVJA010029149.1:0-26944 GCA_004027025.1 Myocastor coypus | reverse complement strand
TAGAATATCAATGATGGTCAGAAAATATCATTTACAAGCTAAGTCAAAGACATTTGATACTCAGAAAGCCAGTGATGATAAGCCCAGTACCTATGTTATAGAATAATAGTATCACAAAGCTTTTCTGCTGGAGGGTTGAGAATGTAAGTTAAGAGACCGACAATTGGAGAAAAAGAAAGGCTATAAGGATAGCTAATATTTTGGCCCTAGCCCCTCAAGGTCAATAAGACCCAGGATATAAGAGAACCTGTGCTGTAATATCCTATAACTCAGAGGTAACATTTGAGTAACATTTGTGGTACCACATGTCTCCGGTGAAAGGCGGACATGGCAGACACTGGCAGTGAAGTTCCACGTACCTGTCAGGATAAAGCAGTAACACACAAGATAGGGAATACAAGCGCACGTCCACCAGATTGCGTGATCTCAAGGACCCTGAGGCCCGCCTGGAGATAAGAGCAGTGCACGCGACCAGCGTGCAGCAAGGCGCGCGCAGGGCTTGCCTCGCTTCCTAGGCAGTTTGCCCCATGAGCACGCTGCAGTGGGCAGGCTCGCATTAGAGGCCGGTGGGACAAGTTTCACAGAAGTTCTGGGTATTTCAGAACCTGAAGACGTCCACAGGATATGGAAGAGCAGAGACTGGCTTTGAACATGTTACCTGGGCTGGGGCAATAGCAAGAACGCCCACTGGTATTCAAGGGAGCTCTGAGTGGCCAAGCTTGGGTAGAATAGACCTTAGGGTTCATTTTAAAGCCTAGCATAGGGGCTGGCGAGATAGCTCAGTGGACTAAAGGCCTGCTTAGGCGAGCCTAGACAAGCACAGGGACTGTGGCTCAATCCCTGGCACCACATGCCTCACCAGCCAGCCAGAGTCCAGGCAGAGGGATACACGCCTGTAATCCCAGCGCTGGGCAGGCTGAAAGCGGGGGATCATCACGAGGCTGAGCTATGTGCTGAGACCCAGTAACAGCCAAATACATTAAATAAATAAAGCCTGGCAGATAGTTGAATGGGTGTATTTCTCAAGTGAATAGTTGCATTCAAATCGGCAAGTGCTTAAATACTCCATATTTCTCAGTTATGTTGGTGTATTAATGCCACATTCACCATTACTAACCCTCACAGTTCATACATTTTTAAAATATATATATATATGTGTATTTTTAGACCAGCAGGGAAAGCTCAGCCAGTGCGACCACAGCAGGGGGCCCTGAGGCGGACCGTGGGGCAGGCAAGACCCTGGACAGCAGTGCACTGATGGCCGAGCTCCTGAGCGATGTACCCTTCACCCTGGCCCCGCACATCCTGGCTGTGCAGGGCACCATCAGCGACCTTCCCGACCACTTACTCTCCTATGACGTCAGCGAAAACTTATCGCGATTTTGGTATGATTTCACTCTGGAAAACTCCGTGCTTTGTGATTCATAATGTTTGTGTCTGTTTGTACCTTAACAGCTTTAAAAAATGTTTTTATTTTATTTAACCTGTTTGGTATTGTGTTATCATTTCACGCTTTAAAGGCCCTCAGAAAAGCAAAGATCTTTAGAGAAATAAAATAGCATCATGTTTGTTCTTATATTCTTCAGGATAAATTGCAAGTGTTTAAAAATGGACCTTCAGTTCCACTTCCCTTCCCCCCACATCATAAATATAAAAATGAGGCCATTACGGCTGTGTGAAAGGAGTAGGCTGCTACAGCTGGGCCTTCAAACCATAGCCCCATGAACGAGAGCCGGGGCGGTGTTCTTGCTCACCAGACCCTGCAGCCTGAACACCTCTTGCGCTAGGTCTCCTGCCTGACTCACAGGGCAGTAGCTCATTGCCTTCCTTCTTCTTCCTCACTGAGTGGGAATAAGTCCGGAAAAGCATAGCCAGTGCATTTCCTGTCTTCATCCTCAGTGTAGACACAGACCTGTGGGTATCGGAGCCTTCTCCTGGCCAGCAGTGCGGTTCGCCAGTCCAGAACGGCTGTGAGCACCAGCAGCTGTCTCCTCAGCGTACCCATGAGCCCTCTGAGGCCCGCAGCCCCTTTCCCAACCTCCGTGATCCCTGTGTTTCCACCTCATTCTTTTCCCTTTCCCCACTTTTTTTTTTTCTATTTTAGGGAAGGGTCTACAGGATGTTGAAGGTCTCAGTACTAGATGGGACTCATAATGATCTGCCTGTTTACAGCCTCCTAAGAGCTGGGATTACAGGTGCGCGCCACCATGCCCAGTCTCTATTGCCCTCTCTATTGCACCCCAGGGTCAGGGCCAGCACAGCTGGCCCAGGGATCAAACCACAGGCCCATGCATCTGCCTAAGCAGGCGCTTTAGTCTGCTGAACCTTTTGGCTGGCTCTTACCTTTCCCCACTTCTGAATGCGCTCCTGACGAGCTTCCCAGAGACTTTCCCGCTTTTGCCTCATTTTTTCTTCCTACTGCATGTGTTTCCTGTGTCTGCAAAGGGCTGCATTTCATGCCCAGTCTCTCTGCCTCTTGGACAAAGACATTTATTATTGCTCATGGCTTCCTGACTTAGAAATTTGTTGCCGCAATATAAATGAAAATATTTTACAAATTCTATACTGAATTCATTTCCAAGCAGAGTATAGGCAGAACACCTGGATATGACTTTTGGTTCCTAGATGTCCATTTTTTATTCCAACTACAACAGGAGAGCATGATGGTGCATCTCTGTAATCCCAGCACCTGGGAGGCTGAGGCAGGAGGATCTTTGTGAGTTCGAGACCAGCCTGGGCTACAAAGTGAGCTCAAGGCCAGCCTGAACTGCAGAATGAGACCTTGGGTCAAGAAAAAAAAGATGAAACAAAACAAAAGAGGAAAGCTGGCACTGGCCAATAAACTGTAGGAGGGAGAGTCAAATTGTGTATTTTCTATGCCATGAGGTCACAGTTGAAGTCACAGTTATTTTGACTAGCAGCAACATAACTTATTGTTCTGTGCCAAACTTTTAAGTCTATTTTTTTAAAAATGGAGTGCCATAGCAAAGCTAGCCACTGTGCACATAGGTATATAAATTATTCAAATTTTAATATACTATGCATGTTCAGTAAATGTGATCTGGTTTGGTAAAGATGCTATATTATTTAAAGTTAAAGGAATATTTCTATTAAAATGTGCTTTGTGTACAGTAATGTTATCATAGGATATTAATGATTAAATTATTTCTTTATAGTTTCCATAAAACATCAGTCTAGAAAATAATACTGTTTACCAACAAAATGTGAACATTTTATAGCACTTTTAGTGAATACCTATCTAAATCAGATGTAATCATGTAATCCATTGTCTAATACGTATTAAATTTTGTCTAAGATACACATTTCATTTGTACTTATGTCTACCATGTTGTGTTTGTAAGTATTTGCATTTGTCTACAGAATTGTTATATTTAAATAAATGTGAATTAAAATAGTTGATTATTTTCAGATCTATAAAGAATGTTTTTCTTTATGTTATTCATTTCTTTATGATTTTGAAGTCAGTTATTTATTTATTTAGTTGGTATAGGGTCTCACTCCACAGCTCAGACTTATAGCGATCCTCCTGTCTCTATCTCCCCAGCACTGCAATTATAGGCATGTGCTACCACGTTTGGTTTCAGTGGCTAGCGCAGCACATCCAGGTTACAGGGCCGACATGGCATACGGTACCAGGGATCAATCAAACTTGGGTCCTTGCACTTGCCAGGCAGATACTTAGACTGCCAAGCTACCTCCCCAGCCCCTGTTGTATAATATGCCTTTCTCCTCCATCTAAATGTTTAAGGAATAACCTTCAATGTGGTAAGATTGTTAGTTCTGGCTTCTCAGACTGGAAGGATTTGAAAGAAATGACATGGACATCTCTAGATAGGTCCCCACCTTAATGCAATTTAGTAAGGACTGGTGTTAATGACCTTTTTATAACAAAAATGCTGTTAAAGTAGTTGTCTACATGATCCTATGCTATAGAAATCAGCATTACTATTTTAAAACTGAAAAAAAATCATTAATCCACTAGCTCACTCTGTTTTGTGCAAGAGATAGTTGAAGCCTAGCAAGGTTAAATGCCTTAAAACACCTAGGTAGTGATAAATAAATATTTACTCACATAGTGTTAATAGTTACAGTAGAGGTGATAACAAAGTGGTACAGCATGTGGGAAAGAGTTCAGATATTCCAGCCAGCCACGGCATGTGTAGCTTCCCTGGTTCCAGGATGAAGGGCTTTGAATCTCTGCCCTCAATTCTGCTGTCCGAGGTTCCCTTGCTTGTTAAAAGTCATTATCTGCACCTTGCAGAGCATGTGAGGTAATCCATGGTATAGGCCGGATGCCTGGCAGCATGGCACCCAGTGTGCCATTGGTGTTCAGGACAAAGGGCTGCTATGATTCCTGGGACTGACGGAGCACACACTGCTGTATAGCGCAGTGCAAAATGCACGTTAATCCAGCTGCATAAAGGCAAAAATGAAACGTAGCTCCCCACAGTAGCTGGGCGTTCCTCACACCCCTGTATTTTACCTTGAAAAATCTGCCGAAATTGTGGTAAGTAACCCTTCTGCCTTTGCTAAAGGCACTGCAGTAAACATTTGTTTTTCTTTTTATCAAGGACCCAAACCAAGAATTCCCATATATTCCTTTTCCTTAATATGTTGTTTCAAATTACTGATGATAATAGAATATATGATTGAATGAATCTTATTCTTATGCCCACTGTGTAGGAGTTGCATGTATGCATGTATTTTTCTTCCAAGTTTTTTTTTTTTTTTAATGACATTTTTATTCTTTCTTTTTTTTTTGTGTGTGTGTGTGTGTGATATTGGAGATTAAACTCAGGGCCCTGCACTTGCCAGGCAAGCACTTATTCTACTGAGCTATTTCCCCAGCTCCCTTTTTGTCTTTCTTTCTTTCTTTTTTTTTTTTTTTTTTTCATTCTTTCCCAAGAATAAAACTAGAGAAGCAATTCTGCCCAGTTTATTATCTGGTTAATTAAATTTTGATTAATTGAACTTTTAAAATTATACCCTTATAATATTAATAAACAACTCTCATCAATCCACATAGTAGTTTAAGTAAGCATTCATTGATTCCAGCCCCTTTCTATTGCCATATAATTCTTTCTATCTATTTTTTGTAGAGAATAAAAAATTTAAAGCACATTAAGGATGCAGAATTTCAAAAACCAAGATGGTAGGAATTCAACAGTTGTTGTTATAATGTATATTGTCCTCAAAGTAGTTGTTCAGATTGCCATATATAAGCATATAGAATTGGTCAAAAAGTAAGCATTAACTGTTCCAGTCAATAGACTGATAGAAATCAGTAACATAATTATCTTAGCTCTTGTGTGTGTGTGTGTGTGTGTTTTCCCCCTTCCTTCCTTCTTTTTTTTTTTTTCCCTCATCCCAGTTGTTCTTTCCTTTGGAGCAGTGTCTTTCCCTTTAAGAATATCAGTTGTACTTCTGATTTTATTTATTCTTTCAGGTTCTTACTTTGGAAGACAATATGACGTTTACACATGTGGGTCTGATTTCTCAGAAATGCAATAAATCCAACACTTTTTAATCCTCCCTCAAAGAAAATAATAAATTGAAGTCAGCATAATTTTCCCCTCTATTTCCCAGAGATTTCAGATAAGTCTGACAGACAGGTGTGGAAATATGTCACCCGTGCTCTGGAACTGTGCTACCTGGCTTTGCCGCCCTATTTCCCACAATCACAGTTGATTAGTGAGTGAGCACTGTCCTCAGTAATTGGGCATAGAATGTCACTTTCAGAGACTAACGCATGCCATTAATAAGTCATATGACAGAAGTGTAGTAAGTAGGTAGTTGAAAAATAGCATCTTTTAAAACCACTGAGAAATACAGGTTTGTCAATATATTTTTTGACTGTTAGTGGCCTATCAGGAGGGCATAGCCTAAATATTATGGGGAAATCTAGGGCTCTCAAAATAGTTCTGACTGTATTGGATTGAAAGATGAGATATGGGCTGGGGAGTTAGCTGGACAACCTAAGCACCTGCCCAGCAAATGCAAGGACCCAGGTTCGATCCCCAATACTCCGTGCCCTGCCAGCCCCAAAACTCCAGGCACGTCATCTTAGCCCAAAACCAGGTGTGGCTCATGCTTGTAATCCTAGCGATGGGGAGGCTGAGACAGGAGGATCACCACAAGTCTGAGCTTCATAGTGAGACTGTACCAAATAAATAAAAAGATAAATAAATGATTAGAGAGGAGATATATATATTCAAAGAAAGTGACTCCATGCTGTATGGTTCTGTAGATGGGTGGGTATAAGAAAGACAGTTGCATTGATTCATGCATAAAAACTGTGTTGCAATCAATATAGCAATATGCTAAGCACCTTTTAAAAATTTAGGCAAGCTATTTTAGAATGGTCTTAAATTGAAAGATTTACAAAGGTTGTATAGAGCATTGTGTAACCAAGTTTTCCCTCTTGTTTAACATCTTACACTACAATAGCACATTTGTCTCAGCTAAGGAACAAACATTGGTACAATAGACTTCACACTCTAATCAGATCTCATTGTTTGCCTCTAATGTCCTTTTTCTCTTCTGGCAGCCTATTATGTACAGCGTTTAGTTATCCCACCTACTTAGTCTTCTTCTCTAGACTTCAGGAATTTCTGTCCTAGGCTCTTCTTCTTTTTAAGACCTTGACAATTTTAGAAATATCGGCCTGCCAGTCTGTAGAGCTGCTGAGATTGGGTTTAGCTGATGTGTTTGTGTCGCCGACTGCAGGATGGTTATGCAACAGGCATGTCCTTCAGTGAGACCGTGTTGTATCGGGACTGCAAGGCAGGACAGTGCCATCTTACTGCTGCTATTACCCCTGACCACCTGGCCAAAGGAGAGCCTTTCCAGGTGATTTTTTTCTTTTAACTGTGAAAGTATTTCCTCCTAACCTCTTTATATCCTATTCTTTAGAATCAAAACACAGCATATACCATTCTCAAAATATGGGAAACTTTTCAGCCCTCTGAGGGGGCATAGCACTTAAACTGTTTAGAATTCTTCCACCTGGGACACTTGTCAGTTCTCCCAACTTATTTGCCAATTAATTATTTGCATTTGTGTGATCTCAAGGATGTTCAATCTTTTTCCAAGCCTAAGTCAGTGGTGACCAAAGGCGTGTATACATTTTTATATTGAAACATGTTGTGTGCTGAACAAATGGTAGCCATCTGATGTTGAAATATGTTCTATGGTTTTGTCAGAATGTACCTTCCTATAAATATCAGCCCTACTTCTCCTTACCCTGCTGCTTACAGTGACCATAGCTGTATATCTAGCCAAGACCTGCCCAGCAGTCTTTCAGGTAGTAGCAGAGTGCATGTAGTCCCTTTGGATTACAATGGAGCCAAAATTTTTGATTACCCAGTATTTTTACTGTACCTTTTCTTTGCTTCGATATAGGTGGATACAAATACTCAGCATTGTCCTTGGCATTCATTAAAGTAACATGTTATAGATGTTTTGGTAGTGAGATTTTTGTTGCCGGGACCAACTGCTTGAGAAAATCAACGTGGAAGAGGAGCAGCTTATTTTGGCTCATGATTTCAGAGGTTTCAGTCCATGGTTCAGCTGGCTTAAAGCAGAAAGGCTGTGACTGATGACCGATGGATACAACTGCTCGCTTGTGGTACGCAGGAAGCAGAGCAAGGAAACACCAGAGAGAGGAGCCAGAAAGCAGGTATACTCCCCTAGGAAGGCCCATGACCTGTTCTTTCATCAAGACCCCACCTCCCAAACTCCACTACCTCTCAGCAGTGCTATCAAAGTACTGCATCATGAATCCACCAAAGCGAGCACCTTCCTGCTGCAGTCATCTCTGGCAACTCTAGAAGACTCGCTCAGGAGTGGGCTGTGCTGATTTGCTGTGCACCTCTCCATCACATCACGCTGACAGGCATGCCCAGCCTAGGAGCAACAGGCTGCCTCATGTAACCTTGATGTGCAGTAAGCTAGACAAATTGGGTTTGTGCAGCAAGATCTCTGATGCTCACACAACAAAACACAACCCAGTGACTCATTTCTCGTCATGTATTCTGAGCCTTGATGGATCATTAAACCTTTCCTGAAGGGCTTTGCAGAAACAGAGCTCTTAATCCTACCTTTCTCCCAAGACAACAACATCTTAACACTTGTGCAAGTAGTTAGAAATGAGGTTATAGTGCCTTTGCTTTCTTTTTAAAGAAAACTCACAAAGAGCCCTCTGTAATGATAGTTGTAGTAATCATAAAAATAAAAGGATGACTTCTTCATTTTCTAAACAAACATGAATGATATCTTCGACCTTTAATAGTTTTAAGGAGTAAAAGAACTTCCAGTCTTCTTTCGGAGGCAGAAGTGCCCAAGAACGTCCATTTCACTTCTGATGACTAAATACTGCCTGCTAAAACATAAGGTTGATTTCCTCTCATTTCAGTTTGGAAACAAGAGATCAATCAAAGTAAAAGGTATCTTATTTTGTCTTTGGGAGAAAAGTGAATACTGTTCTTTGTCAAGCCTCTTCCCCGTCCCAATGTTCGCCCTTACAAAGGAAATAAATTCCTTGCAATCAAAGGTAAAGCAGAGGATAATTACATCCAGAGCAGCCGGTCAGCGGGCTGACTTGAAACTGGCCGCGAAAGACAGCTTGTTAGTTACTCCCTGGGCCAGAAAGGGAGTCAGACAATAGGCCACGGCGGAGGTCAGTCCGGGAGACAGCATCCAATTTAGGGCTGCTGCCAGGGACACACAAGCCAGAGCCTGACATCTGGGCCCTGCAGCTGCCAGCTCTGCCCTTGCTGTAGCCACAGGTGTTGGCTGTAACTCTGTGGCATGCAGAAAAGCAAAGGAGGTAATGGCAGGTCAGAGTGTGTGTGCGCGCGCTCATGCGCATGTGTACGCATGTGTGTGTGTTTCTAATTCTGCTTTTGCGAAAGGTACATAATTTATTTTGTTTTAAAATTAATGGAATCCTACATAATGGCGAGGAACATTTGGGAGGCTAGCAAAAGAGCAGCTTTTGTTCAAGAACAAGAGCCAAACAAAGCCGAGTTCTTACACCTACAGGGTACACTGTACGCGAACATGCTGGGAGCGGCATTATTGGCTCAGTCATTTGAATAGGCCTTCTCAGGACGAAAGAGAACGAGACGGATACTGCACAGCAAGCAGGCAGTTGGTCTAGCATGAAGCCTGACCGTGTGTCCTAGCCCTCGGGTTTTCTGCCATACCTGTTTTTGGTCTCCAGGAGAATTTGTCCTTAGCCCTCAATACTTCTGGATCAGGAGCCGACTGACTCTGTGTCATCTTGAGCTCACACTGTGCCAGCTGTGGCTGTCAGCACAGCTGGTGACAGAAGCACTGTGCTCTCCTCTTCCTCTTGCAGGAAGCTTGACTCCAGTTTGTGAGGGGAAATCTGGAAGTTTCTTTATCCAGTGGATATTTGAATTTCTTAGCTCTAAAGATAGAACAAGCATGGCAAGTGCAAGGTCCTGAGTTCAATCCCAGGTTCCATGGGGGAAGAAAAAACATGGAGCAAGCAATGGAAGAGAAACGATGAGGAAAAGAAAGCACTGGCAATTATAAACTGTAAAACACAGAGAGTCAATAGGATTTTAAAAATACAAGTCTCTGCCTCCACAATTTAATATACATCCATTTTATGTCTATTGCATAGTCTGATATTAAAAATTGAATTTAATGGAAGAAGGAATCTTTACTATTTATCTTCATGTGGGAATCTTTGCTACAAAAAAATGCTTTAACTCTTTAGGCTAATGCCATTCATTTTCAAAACCAATGTGTCTTTTAATGTATTTTTTTTTTTTTTATAGAAGATCTGGTCAAGACTTTGATCAGTGTTTACCTTTTTTTAAAATTCCGTACAGTTAGAGACACATTGCCATTAATGCCCCTCAGAGAACTTCCGTCATTTCCAACGCAGGTCCTGTCATTCTTCTGAACCCATCCTGAAGGGCCTCCTTCAGGAATGTCTGCTCAGAATACAGGAAACACTGCTGCCATGGGCCATCCAGCAGAAGGCAGGCCCCTAAGAGCAGAACAGGGGCCTCCTTCTTCATTTCCTTCCCCAGATCCCGCACCTTGTGATTTCTGGCTCTTCCCTGAAGGCCAAAGGACCATGATAGGTAAACGTTTTGGATCTATTGAGGGCACGAAGGCAGCCAGTACAGCACAAAATAAAGACATCCACAGAATGGGACCTCCAGAACCACTTCAGAAAGTAGCAGGAGTTGGCAGATCAATGGGTTCACATTGATAATTAATGATGATGTGTTATAATAAATATTGTTGCTGTATCTTTCATTCATATTTTATATCCTCTGTATGTACAGTCTCATAGTCAAAAGGAGGTCTGCCAGGTTTCATTCTATATTTTTAGTACCAAGAAAATATTAATAGGTAAACTAGGCTCAGGGGCATATGCCTGTAATACCAATAGCCTGAGAGCCTGGGGCAGGAGGATCACAAGTGTATGCCCAGGCTGGCCTATTTAATGGCTAAGTGAAACCCCTGCTTCAAAATAAAAAATCAGAAAAGGACCAGCTACCTGGCTGAGGTGAAGTCCCTGGGATCATCCGCAGCACCCAGTGGGACCAGACCGGAGGTGACCAGCAAGATCCCTCGCAGTCCAGCTCCACTCCCATTCCACGGCGGGGACTGCGACATCTCGGAGACCTACCAGGGTTTACTTAGTGCATAGTACATCCTCAGCAGGATCATTGAAGGAGTGCGAGTGAGCCAAGGAGAGAAATCATTATTGGTGTTAGTTCCCAAAAGCAAAGAAATAACATTTCAAAACTTTTGTAGATTTCTCCGCCTCGGTGAGAGCTGTGTTCATGTAACTGAAAATAATGCTTAGTTTCTACCAAGCCTCTCCAAATTGTGCCTTTTGTCTGCTTTAAGTATTCTCCATGCTTTTCCAGGTTGTATTTTCCTCTGCCTATACAGATTGTGTATGTCCTCACTTTAGATAATGCAGTATACTTTGGTGCGGTGGATTAACTCTTTTTTTTTTTTTTTTTTTTTTTTTTGCAGGACCTGGGTTCAAACTTACAACCTTGCCCTTGCCAGGCAGTCACCTGCGCCACGGAGCTATCACCCCAGCCCGTGGATTAACTCTTTTAAGCTTTTATTTCACTGCCAAGTTGCACGTGGTGTGTTCTTGGTTATATTTACATTTATTTCTATTTATTGATCCTCTCTGATACATCCTTGAAAAATATTTTGCACACTTTTTTTTCCAAACATACTGAGGTATTTTATTCTGTTTATTTTGTATCGAGAATGGAGCTCAGGACCTTGTGCTGGGCCCCTGAGCTGTGTCCCTGGACTCTGATGTATTTTGCATCACTTTATTTTAGACTTACTGTCCTAGCGGCATCAAATTATGCCCTTCCTTTAGGGGGGCTTTATGTCTCTTTCTTGTTTCATTTCTTATTTAACCAAGTCGACTCCTTTTCCACACAACCTTGTTTAGATCTCTCCCAGGCTACGCCAAGCATGAACTCATTTCCTTGTAGATTCAAGTTTCTTACTCGTGCCTCTGCGTTTTTACTTTTACTCACTTGTCTCCTTCTTTAATCTGATTTCCAACGCCTCGTCAGGACCTTCTTCCCTGAACCACCTAACTCTAGAACCACGTTAAAGATCTGCCGACTTCCCTAGCTCTGCTTCTTTCCCGACTGACTGAGCTCTCTTTCTGGAAGTTGTCTTCAACCCTGGCTTTCTGTGCTGTAGCCTTCTTAACTTCCTTCCCTTTCTGTGCTCTGTCCACCTTAGACCTCCGGAGCTTCCCTTGCTTGCTCTAGTCTGAGATGTTCAAGCTCCACCCAGTGCCATCTTTTTCTTTTTTTCCAGCCAAGTGAAGTCTTTTTATCCTTTCAGTCACCTCTTCCAGGACTGACAACCCTTTTTTTTCTCTCTTCTCCATACGCAGTCACATCCTTGCAGATTTGCCATTACTGAATCCAGATCAGTGTCCACTCTAGAACTCGCTATATGAAATCCGCTTTCCACAGTCTCTCTTCATTCTTACTCTTAGCCTCTAGTGCTGCTATTTTTATTCCCTCCCTCTTCCAATTGTCTTTAAAGAATTCCTTTCCTATTTTATGGAGCCTTGGTGGAAGCCTTCCTAGTCGGTCAACTCCTTTGTGCAAGGAACAGACATGGAGTCTGGCTGCTCCAGCCAGCATCCTCTGTCAGCTGATACACAGATTCTAGAAGAATGCATCTCTTTGTCCGAGTTATTGCTGATAACCATCCTTCCCCCTGTGTTTCAAATGATTTGCCATATTACTTGAGACACTGCATTACCCAGACAAGAAATCTGAGAATCTATTCATTCTTTCTTATCTCTGTACTCAATTGATATTAAGTTTTTTATTAGTTTTACACCTTAAGGATCTGTCTCTCACTCCTGTACTACGGACCCGTTGTCATGGCTTGAGTCCAGTCATTTATCATCTTTCTGACTGAGCTGTCTGTATCCAGTTAACCTTCCCTCTCAGCCATCCTCCCTACTGAGGCCAGAGAGAATTTGTTAGGAAATACAGATTAAATCCCTCAAGGACTCTGTGGTATCTCTAGATAAGTGAAGTGTCTTAAGGCAAACAGCCCCCCTCCCCACCTGTCCTTCCAGACTCACTATGAGGTGTTTCTTCTTTCACACAGTACTCTGCTCTCGCTGGCCCTGTACCACTGATTGTGCCATACCTTTGCTTAGTACCTTCATTTTCACTTTCCTTTGCCTGGGCATTCCTGGCTATCATTTCTTTCCCTGCTTGAGTCCTATTCAGTATTTACTCAGCTATCACTCTGTCTGAGAAGTCCTTCCCTGTGCTGGACTACATGCCTTTCTGTGCTTCTCTCTTGTACTGTGCTTCGCCTTTCACTGTTCTTGACCTGCCATCTTGTCAATCACTGTTTTTGCCTGTTTTTGTCAGTCTGACTGGATCTAACCTACACATCTGTGCTTCCCTGGATGCCTGCCATACGGCGTGTGCTTAGTAATAGTTTGTTGAATAAGTGAATGCTTATATCACTTTTGATTTAAGGAGAGAATGAGGTTCACCTCTGCATGAGAATTTGCTCATGAATCTGTGTTGGCTTTAGGCAATCTTTTGGATGTCCATGCTAGAATATGCTACACGTCCTTAATGCTCCCAAATACATTTTCTATTCTAAGTAACTTAGCTTGTTAAATTTTTGACAGTAGCAATTAACCTTTTGCTTTGTCAGTAATATAATACAAGTATTTTATATTTATCACACCCTTTCAGGAGGTGTTAAGTGTTCAGAGTAAGTTGGGGGAGAGTAAATTACTAGGAATCTATGTACTGTAACTTGGGGTTTTTGTTGTTTTCTTTAATCTCTATCTGAAAAGAACTTTCTGTCCTCTGTTAAATCAACATTGATTAATGTCAATAAAATTGTGTGGTTTTCTTTTTTAAGATCATGGATTTTTGCAGCTTTAGATATTTGTACCATAAAATGCAATGCCTGGTGTTTTCATGAGCTGTGACATTTTTTAAAAATGTGATCTAGCCTAACCCAAGGATTTGGAAATATTAACTCCTTTTTATTGGTCCATACTTGGAGGGAAAGCAAAACAATAATCAAGAGAAAGTCTGTCATCATTTTTATTTTTCATATAGTTGAGCCATACCCTAAAATGTACTTTTATCCAGTCATTTGGTAGCCCATTTATCTAGAATTCACCCTTTTAATTTCTAGGATTAACTGTAATGATTATCTGCTACAATGGTCAAATGGATGTTTCATCGATATGTTTACTACCTTAACTGTTCTGCTCAATAAAACTTCCCATGTTCACAGCTCCTCTCTTACTGCTACATACAGTGACACAGAGACACGACATTTCCAACATAGGGAGAAGGCAACAGTGGCCAAACCCTGGAGACCTTCATTTCATCCACACAAAGAAAATGTTAAACCTGTCATATCAGTTCACAAGATTCTGTTTTCTTTTATCTCCATAATAATTTGCACATACTTTGTAACATTAGAAAGCCATAAAATCTTTCATTAGACAAAGATCTTCAGCACAAATCGTCTTCGGAACTAAACTTAGAAGCAATTTCTTAATCTTTATACCTTCCTAGTCTTGATCAAAACATTGTGTTAAATGAGTATCAAGGGTCAGTAGCTTCCTTTTTTTTCTAATTGAAAGGCTGTCTGCTAAAATTATCTGTACCCATCTTAGGTTTACCACCTTAGTAATTTTAAGGGACTCTTAAGTTTCCACATTTGGCGGCATGCAGCTCCCAGAAAGAATGCAGCCATAACCCATGGTTAGGTCCAGCCTTTGTCTTCCGGGTGTCACTTATTTCCACTCAGCCTTGTCTAGTGTTTGTAGAGATACACTTGAGGCATTATTTCTTTCTTCATGTGGAAGGAGATAAGGGCCTCACTTTCCAGTGTAATCTGTCACCAGCCTGGAGGTCGGGGACCACGGGGCTGGCTGCTTTTGCTGCATTAAAGAACAGCAGATGCGATATCCTTTGGCCTGGGTGTGTTTTGTTACGCTTGTTAAGGACAAAGTGCTAGAAATTGGACCCTGCGCTTGACAAAACATAAAACACAAAAGACAAGGTCTCCATCCTTGCCACTTCTTATTCTAGAGTATAAAATTGCAGGTAGCAGTAACAATATCAGGTTGACCACCAAGGACAGGTTTAATCGTCATGAAATACCAGGTAAGTGAAGCAATCAAAACTTAAATCATGGGAAGAAGTGCTTTAGAAATAACCTCTGGTTGTTCAGAGCAACCCTAGAAAATTTGCTGAGGCTAGCTTTGCTTTTGTTCTTTTGTCTTTTTTAGAAAATAAAATGACTATGTTCTTGTTTGAAAATACCACTAGATATGAAAGGCGTGGGCAGAATGGTGGTGGACAACACACTGGAAAGTCCTCCCACCTACAACTGCCGCCGCACCTAACTGGGCCATAAAATCTGCTTGGGACCTGTCTCCTTGTTAGTACCACCCTCAGTGTTGCACTGGGTACACCATGCATCCCCACTGGGCCAGCTTCCTTACTGCTTCTTGGCTTTCCCTTTTGTCCTTGTCACCCTCTGTTGATGCCCACTTCCTTTCTACCTGTGTCTGTTCTACCCCCTTCTCAGCGCACCTCAGTTTGTAGCTGCTCCCTGAGTGTTGCCTCGGAAGGACTTTGACATACTACCTCAGAACCTCTAAGACATTTGAATTTTCTGTTTCTTCTTTTCTGATGATATTATATGCTGAGATTTCACTCTCCTAAATATATTATAGGATACCTAAAGACCAGCTGGTAAATTTATTATTAAGGACACTGCATACTGCAGGTGTGAATGCCTGACTTGCAGACAGTATTCCAAGCCGCTGGATTTCTTGCTCTTGACCATCCATGCTGGTGGGAAGCCTCTCTGTGCTGAAGATTGGTTATCAGCGCAATTATCAGTGGGTGGCACCTTCCTTCTCCTCGCCCCTCCCCACGCTCTATTTAAAATATTCCTTGCTGCACACTCCCCTCCCAGGTGAGGCTTCCTGCCAGCTAGAAGTTGGCTTGCCACATTCCTCTGTAATGGGCATTTTCCCTTTGCACTGCCTGTTCTTGTTACTTAGGTGTAAGTTCTTTTTTCACGGAAAGCGAAGCACTTTTCTTGCCACCAGTTGTGGTCATCAGCATGTGGAGCTTTTGTTTTATATCTCTGTGAATTAAACACTAGGTACAAAGGAGGGAAGTCAATAATATGGTGGAATGAGTTCTGAAAATACTTGGAGCCTAGAAGATTCATCAAACACTCTTTCGGCATTATTGGGGGCTGTTGACTTGAGCCCGTTACAACTCAGCATGTTAATATGGTTTGTTTTTCATACCTCATAATTAGACTTTTCTGCTGGATGGTTAAGACCAAGGTAGAGCAAGACCTATGTTACAAAGAATATGTAACTTTTGCATCTGGCAAGGTCAATCAGGTCCCCACAGGGTTTACCCGGGAACCAGGTACTGTGATTTACAACACTTTTGTCAGTGTCAGCCATCTGGATGAATCACAGCCAATGCTTGACCAGTTTGCTCTCTGTGGAATCCTGAGAGAATGTTTTCTCTCTAGGTGACTCAGGCACAGTGTACATCATCAATGCCTTTCCTCTGTGGCCCCATAATCTCCTTGAACAGGAAATTTGGGACTCCACTGAGTTATGTGTGGTTACAGTACAGGTTCTTTTATGTCCTGTATTCTCACTGACCTTGAAGGGTTAGAGCCAAAATATTGGCTATACTTGTATCCCTCCTTTTTCTCTAATTGTTTGGACTGCCAACCTAAGTTGTTTCAGTACAGGATCTTGCTGCAGAATTGAGGCCCATAGTGATCTTCCTGTCTCTGCGTCCTCATTGACAATTTTACAGTAATACCAGCTCCAATCCTCCAAAACTTTTCTGAAGTGGATGATTGATTATCTTTGTCACTTCCAAAAATTCACTCATGCATCAGCTCAGCTTTAGATTTGCACTACAATATTTCTCCCATAGAAGAACTTAATACTTTTTTTTTTTTTTTTTTTGTATTTAGTACAGGGTCTCCTTAAACAGATCAGACTCATAGTGCTCCTCCTGCTTTCGACCTCCCAAGTGCTGGCATTACAGTCACGCACCGCCACACCCAGTCTCAATCGCCATCTCAGCATGCCCCAGCAGTGGGGCCAGCACAGCAGGCCAGGGATCAAAGCCCTGGTCCCTGCCCCTGCTTTCAGGAACTTTAATCTGCTGAGCTATCTGGCCGGTCCTCCACAAAACTAATACTTTAAGAATTCTGAGTAGGTGGATAGAAAAGTGGATGGACAGGTGGATAAATGAAAATGAGGCTGTGCCTGTGCCACCACAGATGGCCACGGATCCAGAATTGCCTCTTCCTGTGAAGCGAGCAGCAGGCCCTGATGGCACTGCTCTGCCGGTGCACCTGTGTGCGTGCGGCTTTGTCTTCCTCTGGGCCTGATGAAGTTTGAAAAGGGAGATGTGGAGGTTTATGGCTGATGACAGCAGGGATCATTTTAACTTATTTTCACTGGATTCTCAGGTGCCACACACTGTTCTAACTGCTTTATGTCTTTTATTTATCTTCTGAAACACTCATTGCCACAGGTGGAAGCAAGCTTGTCAAGGGCCAGCCAGAGAGCTTAGCCGACTCAAGCACCTCCTTAGGGGTTTGATCCCCAGTGTGCTGTGCTGACCCCACCCCCAGGGTGCGCTGAGAAGGTGATTGAGACTGGGCATGGTGGTGCACACCTGTAATCCCAGCACTTGGGTGGCTGAAAACAGGAGAATCACTATGAGGCAGATCTGTATAGTCAGGCCCTGAGAGAGAGGGGGGGGGGAGAGAGAGAGAGAGAGAGAGAGAGAGAGAGAGAGAGAGGCTCATAGGGTGGTGATGGAGAACATACATTCAGTGCAGTGTTATTCACCACCCCAAGGAGATAATATTCTCAGACCTGGTACAGGTGATGAAGTTTTTAAAAACTGTGAGACACACAAGAGACACAATGATAAATACTGTATTTCCCACTTATATGAGATTTCTAGAAAACGAAAATTCAGAGACTGAGGTTGGAGCTCATTCATTGGTCTGAGGCTGTCAGCTTGGCCTGGGTGGCTCTGTGAGGAGTCCCTCTGATGCATTGCTTTGTGTGGTGGTCCCCAGGCTCCCTGGCCTGTATACCAATGGTGTCAGCAGTACCTTGCCCCTGCCGTGCCAATCAAAACTGTCTTCAGATATGGTCGGACGCCTTTGGGTTAGGGAGTCAGGTGGTCTTGTGGCTCAGAAAAGCTGAAATTTGGATGCAAGACGTCCAACCAGAAAGCTTTCTCTTAGCTTTCTCTTTGGATTCCTCCATGAGCCTCTGCAGTTGTGCCAACGGCCTTGGAGCTAACAGGAGCCATAGATCAAGGGAACCAAGTTGCCCCCGGCGGAGTTAATGAAGCACCCACAAAATGCCATGCTGCCTGCACATCCACATCCTTTGCTTGAGACCTTAATAAGAATTGTGCACCTCTGTCATCCCAGCACTCGGGAGGCTGAGGCAGGAGGACCGCTGCAAGGTCAAGACCGGTCTGGGCTACACAGTGAGCTCAAGGCTAGCCTGAGCTGCATAACAAGACCCTGTCTCAAAAAGACAAACAAATAAGTAAGTAAGTAAGTAAGTAAGTAAGTAAGTAAGTAAGTAAATAAATAAATAAATAAATAAATAAATAAATAAATAAATAAAAGAGTTGCCATATTATGGCAGAGCAGCAAACAAGTAACTTTATCCCAAGCATTCTGAATCCGTGAAATTAGTTCTAGAGATATCACAAAATCTTAAACCCTAAATGGTTTGTGATCCTCCAAAGCTTAGCCCTACCCAACAGATATTAACAATTACTGTTTAATTTCGCTCATCAGGGAATACCGTTTTGTGCTGCTGGAGGATGGGGATGCATCCTGGGAAATGTGTTGTCAGCAAACGGGATTGTTATGGGAACACGACACGGTTATAGTGTGCCCGCACAAACGTTGATGTTAAAGCTCCTCCATCCTTTGACCAGATGGTGTGGCCGGAGGCTGCAAAGCACTTGGGCACGCTACTGTGCCAAGTGTGCGGATAATTGTAGCACAGCGATAATTCTGTGGAACCGAACATATGTAAGCACAGAAACAGATACAATAAAAACACAGCATGAAAGATCAAAACTAGCGCACCTGTGCAGAGCGCCTCCCAGGGATGAGCTGCAGGAATGCGCATGGCGTAGCCAAGAAGCGGGCGGTGAGCGTGGTTACCGTGGTTACTGTGCACTCCCGGAAGCAACGCAGGTAGGCCACAGATAATAGGCTTTATTTGTAATAAGTCAACTTTTTTACTTTTAATTTTTGTACTTTGCTTTTTTTTATTATTTATGACACTGCTAAGCTTAAAACACAAGCACTTATCCTCTAACTTTTTTTTTTTTTTAGAATTTAAAATAATGTATTTTTAATCTTTTTTTTAAATTAAGACACTAACACATCCACCAAACTGGGCTTGGCAGGATCAGTTGAATCAATGTCACTGTTTTGAGTTCCACATTTTGGTTCCCCTGGAAGATCTTCAGGGCAGAGAGGCCCATGAAGTGATCAGTCACCCTGATAGCAGTGGACCCTCTTCGGGACTCCTGTCTGATGGGGCTGCTTGATGTTTTACAGTTAACTGCATGGCTTGCTTTTAAAGAAGTGGGGTTACATTCCAAAATAATGATTAAAAATATTGTATAAGAAAGCTTCATACCAGTGACAGCTAATTAAGATCATGGTCAGATATCATGCACTATATACATAATTGTATCACTATATATATATTTATGTTGCTGACAAGGCAGTAGATGCTTTTATACCAGCATCGCCACCAACACATATGCGTTACACTACGACATCCTTATCAACAGGAAGTTTTAACTTCATTATAATGCGATTACCATGACATATGTGCTTTTATCATGAGCTGACATGTTATGTGGTTCATGAGTGTACATGGATGCTTTTTCTCTTTGAGAGAGTGGTAATGAAAAACAGTTAAGATGGATCATGGTGTATTCAAAGAGGCTTGCTGTGTGATATTTCTTTTAAAAATAAAATGTCTACAAGAACACCCACAGCATTCAATTGTTTTTTGATTATTGACAGATTATCCACATCTTAGAATAATAAGTGCACATGATGAGGCCAACAGCAGGCATAAAACTCAGGAAACCCGGGTTGAATTCTTTGTGGGAAACTTAACCTCATTCCACTTCAGTTTTCTAATCTTTGAAAAGGAAACTCTGCTGTGTAGAGTTCGGATGATAATTAAAGAAGAAATTATATGTCAAGTACTTAATAGGGAGCCTCACCCATACCTGTGATCTGTGTGGCTGCTACATGGACGAGTCTACAAATGCTACTTAGGATAGCTCTCACTGAGAACCAGCAGCATTTGGAGGGGCTAGCCCTCCCGGGAGTGACCGGAGCGGTCCCTCTTCCATTAAAGGTTGGCTCAGTGGAGTTGCCTAGGTTTGATGGGCATGTTCTGAACCAAGCCTCAGTTCTTACTAAACACAAAATGCCTAAAGTCCACGGAGAAGACAACCAAACTGGCCTGTCTCCTGGTGTTCTTCGCTAGCAACACTGCCCGCCACTTTTGACAAATCCCTTAATGCCTCTTAGTCAATACTTAAGGATTTCAGAGATCAGATCAATTCATTAATTTATCCTGGTTCAGTACAGGGGAGGATTAAAACATAGTCCCTCATCACACAGAGTTTTCATCGGGCCTATGTAGTCAAGGGGTCATAAGATTTCTCTTCCTTATTGTAATTGCTTAATGCTTTGTATCTAGTAATAGCTCAAAAGCAGTGACTCTATTTTTATTATTCTCCAAAATACATCCATGTGAAATACACCTCAAGGCTAATGGTGGTTGACATCCTTAGGAAAGGAGGTGCTCTGTCTTGCCTGGGTATCTTACTCCAAGGGACACACTTCCATGGTGTACTAATTTTAGATAAGAAATTGTTCTTATTACTGGCTTTTTTAATGAATCAGGCAGAGATAGGCACTTTTCCAGCAAATGTTTCTAATTTTTCATCTCTTCTGAAAATGACTTTACTATTTAATATTTATCTGAGTTACTAAATCTGTTGTTGGGAGTTGGGGGAGAGTGTAACTATTTTTGAATCCTGTGTTTTCTACATGTTTCCAGTTCTTAAAATATATGTGAGACATTAACAAGATAACAATCTTGTTAATACACAATAACCATCCATAGCTTTGTTTTATATTTATGTCTTCATCTCTGAGGCAAACGTCTCACAGGATAGACCAGTCACTTTTGTGCTTACGGTTGTGGTTACAGTCCCTATAACAACTACTTTATTTGCTAGAAAGGCACATATTCCAGACTCAATTTTGGCCTAGAGAACTGTTATTAATTCAAATACTTGTAGAGTTACAGGATAATTTCACGACATATTCATAGCTAGACATTGGATTTTGTCTTGTCTGACACTGTACCAAATTCCATCCTTCTGCTTAGATGTGGTTGGGATAAAACTTTCCAGCATTTAACTTGAAGTTGTTACTAGTCCCAGTTATTGGCCTCAGTGCCTTCCTACTCTTTAGCCATCAGGGTGTGTGTGCATGTGTGCTGTGTGTACACCGCTTCGGAAATATATTGCTTCCAATCCACTAAATTCGCCTCTTCCACTACTCTTTCATTAGTACTAATTTCCTACATCACCTTCTTTTCTATAGGAATAGAATCGCCTTGTCATAAAATTAGAAACACAGGTCTGGACATACAGCTCCACGGCACAGTACCTGCCAGCGAGCACTAGGTCCTGACACAAGGTGGTGAGGTGCCAGGCTGGGAGCACGCTAATGCAGTGAGTGCCCTTTGGCCCTTTCTGCCCTCGTTCACTTAGCATCGGCTCGGCCAGGCCTCCTTGTCCTTTACTGGAAAACACTACTTTTTAGTTTCCTAGTTTTCATGTCACTGTGTTCCATTTTTGTTTCCCTTTGGATGTTCCTTTCTTCCTATTTTTTCACCTTTTTTTTATTCCAGGGCATGGCAAGGCTGGAGGTGGTGCATCTGAGGAAGATAGTCCCAAATTGAAATCCCTTGCAATTTATGGTAGTTTTTCTTTTTTTTTAAAGACAAAAATACCAAGGTTAACAGTGGTTAACATGTTGCGTATTGCTACCTTTAAGTTAGTCACTCAGAGTACAAGCTATCAGCATTTAATTGGCCAAACAGTATTAGCTTAAACATTTATTTTCAATGAATGAAGAGAAATTAGTAATAAAACTATCTGAGCCATTGTGTATATTTTTTGTTTTTGTTTTCGGTTTTTCCTTCCTTCTTTTCTCCCTTTTGCCATTCCAGTTTCCTTTTCCTTTTGAAGTTTCTTCTCATTTTACGATAGCTGTTGTTCATTTTGGATCTTGTTAACTTTTTCACTTTCTCAGAAACTGAAAATCCAGAGATGTATCTGTCCCTCTTCATTTCTTGGAAAGAGTAAGGAATTCTTAAGCCTCTGATACCGGTGTTTGGAGACAGCAGAATGAACAGGGATGCAGAGCAAATGTCTCTTCGATGAATTTAATAGTGAATGCTTCTTAACAAGTGCTTCTCACCCTGTTTGACACACCTTTGTGCTTTGGATCTGTATGGTGAATGCTGCTGTGTAGGAGGTAGTATCAGCTACATCAAGAAGAGTTCATTTTTTTCCCCTATAATAAATAAAACTTCAGTGGAGCACACGGCACAATTATAAAGGCACACTACATTTAATAAAGAGGCACAAGCTAGGATGAGCACTGAAGAAATTCCATGTGGAGGGGCAGCTTGGAGTCTCACGAGTATTTGGCGTCTCAGTCGCCGTCATCCAAACCCACAATTCCCTGGGCTCGGTAGATCCCACTGGATGGCAGAGCTTGTCTTCTTGAAGTGCCGAGGCTGTCACTCTTGGCTTTTATTCTGGCCCAATAAGGATCTGTGCCTGCGATTTCAACTTAGAGAGGGAAAGGAATGTATTTTCTACCTTGGAAATAGACTAGTTTTCCTCAAGTCGCGATTCTCTAATCTGCCCTAAAATGGGCACCAAGAGAGAGCCACAAACACTCAGATCCCTACAGTTTCCCTACAGGTGCTCACGGGAAGTCTGCTTTGTCATTGAAACCAAGATCCATCTCTTTCTCCTCAGCTCATAGTTAAAAGGAGCAACCCATTTATATATAGTCTCACATAGCACTAAGCTGAGAGCTGGGGAGATAGCTCAGTAGAATAAGTGCTTGCTGGCAAGCACAAGGGCCTGTGTTCAATCCCTGGCATATAAAAAATAAAAAAGGGAAACACAGTACTAAGTTGAAATATGAAATCTCTTCCCTATGTACTGTTGTGCTTCTGGTGCGTTTTTCTCCCTGAGTAATTTAATGACTTGTTATGCTCTTAAACATAATTCCTTGTAAGGACATTAAAAACATCTCAGTAAGCCCTTCCAAAGGGACCATGGCGACATTCCCAGCCCATTGCCTGCTCAGGGCTGAAGAAGTCGCCCTGAGTGTTTCTCTGTCTGGAATGCGCCCTCTCTAGGGGCCACCCCATGTGCAGAGTTAGCTGAGAGGGACTTGCACAGGGATTGATCTAAAAGCTTCTCTGGCCACTCAGAATGGGAGCTCTTAGTGGGCTAACCAGGGCAGGGAGAAGTGAGTGTAGAAGCCCCGACTCTACTGGACGTCATGCCTTTCTGGCTGGCCGCGTGCACCCTTCGCATGGTGTGGAGAAGCCTTGGCAGGCACGGGAGGCAGCTGGGGGCGTTAAGAAAACCCTTTTGTCCTTACTTTAATGGGCCTTGTTTAAGGTGACAGATGCCATTGGACCAGAGAGGCGGGAATATCCAGAAGCTTATTCTTGGTTAGATTTTTAAATTCTTCCAGATTTTAATTGTTTGGGATGTTTAGACAGAAGTAGGTGGGATTTCAGTTTAGAAATTTCCTGTGGATATTTTAAGGGGAACCTCATGCCTTCTCAACAAAAACATCCATTGTCATTTTGCGACATAATATGAAACACTTTTTTCTTTCCTCCTTTTCTTGATTATTCTTTTTAAAAATGTATTTATTTACTTAAATTTTATTTATTCACTTATATTATGTTCAGCTCAGCTTGCCCTGGGCGTGGGGCTGCTGCAGTCTATAGTACCAGGGATGGAACCGCAGTCTCCCTGGTTGCCTAAGCTTGCCTAAGCAGGCACTTTAGACCACTGAGCTGTCTCACCGGCCCTATTTATTTATTTATTTATTTGTCTATTTTTTTGGTACAGGGTCTTGCTATGCAACTCAGACTCATTGTGATCTGATCCTCTTGTCTCAGCCTCCCCAGAGCCGGGATGAGAGGGTTGCACCCCCACACCTGGTTTCTGGGGCCCTCTCTGCCCCTGGCTGGAGCCAGCACAGCACATGGTTCCAGTGATCCAGTCCCTGTCCTCATGTTTGCCACGCATGTGCTTAGATTGCAGAGCTCTCTCCCCAAGCCCCTCTTGCTTATTCTTTAACGAAAAATTAAGAATTTCAACAAAGAAATCATACAAGGTAACAAAATCTTTCAAAATATATTTTTACATGCTGTTGGAAAACAGCCATTTTTTTTCTATTCATTCTGGAAAAACAATACCATCGCCAAGGATAATGTGGGAACTTCAGCATTAAAAATAATATCCTGAGTAACCCAAAGGGGAAATCAATCTTTACTTTGCAGGTATTCGCTAGTACAAAGAAAATGATGAGTAGCCTGGGTCTCCAGAGAAAATACCATCTCTCATCAGCTTCTTCTTGGGCTCTGGGTGTAAGAACTCTCTCTCCTTAGCTTTTAATTTATCTCCAGAGACTTCAGAAAGGACATTTTTAAAGCAATTAGAATGAATGTATTGTTCTATTAGATATCAGTTTCTCACATTGGTAAGCCTTGGAATTTGATAGTTTCCTTAAAAGGTGAAACTGCTATGACCATCAAAAATAATAATAGTAATGCATGACCATTTGGATTGCAAGGGACATTTAAACTCGTGGTGCCATGCCGCACCAGGGTGGCACGTAGGGTGGAACAGTTTTCACACCACCTGAGAGAGACACAGTCTCCTGAAAGCTCAGATTTTGAAAATCCAGGGCTTGGCTGAGTACAATGAAACACATTAGTAATTTCACTCTTAAGCTTCAGAATAGATTTGAAAGAACATGTAGGTAAGTCATCTAAATTAGTCATCTTCTATCATGTTCCATATTCCTGTATAACTGCTTACAGTTGAAGAGAATAAATCCATGTCCTGAACCATCCCTTAGACAGATAAGCATTTACTAAAAAATTGGAAATTCAGTCTAGGACTGCCGTGTGACAGACTTGAAATGGCTTTCTGAGTCCTAGTGACACACATGCCTTGGCGTGGTGACCCAGGCTCTGCTGCTCTGAACTCCACCCTCAACCCTACCCAAGTCAAGTCCGTAGATCTTTTCATCTGCTGGGGGCCTTCAGGAGTTGGAGCGCATGTGGCCTCGCTCCCAGTGATCTTGGTGACAAGATTCCTGTTCCTCCAGAGAAATTTCTGATCACAAGCACACTCCAAGCAGCGCGACATTTGCCTGCTGCAGTACCTGCTCTGAGAGTGGGCGCTACGTCCCAGGCTGCTGGCACCCCAAGGCAAGGGTCATGTGCAGGAGTTGGAGTGTTGGAGGCAGAGTCAAACAACTGAGGGGAGAAAAACAAAGAATACCTGCGTGTAAGCCCACGTTCTTCCCTAGTGCGTTGTGGAAAGAAAATGTGAACACTAGAACAGGCCAGTATGAAAACGTAGAAAGAGACAAATCAACTATAAACTGTGATGTGTAATACAAATGCCATGGTCAAGTACCTCTCTTCTTGGTCTTCTAAATATATACCATTTCTAATGTCCTTTCAATTATTATTATACTGTCATTTTATTTTTTTTAAATTAAGACAAGAAAAAATTAAGATTCGTTGAAAGCAAGTGTTAATATTCAATTATTTGTCCAGTCTTGTATAGCCACATCTGTTAATCTGAGCAACAGATTTGATGATACAATTAGGTAATACAACAACCATTGTTAATTTGCTACTCTGGTTCTGAAAATCTGCAACATACGTGTTGTTGTGTATTACCCTGTTTTTGTCTTTGCATCTGCTATTTGTCTTTGCTCTTAGTTTTACTCTTCAAAATAAAATTTTAAAATTTGAAAATAAAAGTTCTGGGGGCTGGGGAGATAGCTCAGTAGAATAAGCACTTTCCTGGCATGCTCCAGGAGCTGAGTTCAATCCCCAGTTCCGCAAACAAATAAATATTCTGAAAATATTGCCCCATCTTGGACCCTCAAAATACATATCTGAGATGAAGTTTAGGCCATTAATCAAATCCATTAAGCTTTAAAAATACATCTCATAAACAGAGGAAATAAAATGGAAGTTATCAGATAGTAGTTTTAAACCCCACAGCTGCTTCTCAAAGGTTCACCGCTTTGTCAGCGCTGTGCATCTGGAATGGATTCCTCCGATGCTATAATCCTCTGAGTTCAAACGGCTTCCTCTTGTGTGTCTCTAATTTTGTCACTTGCTTTCCCTGGACTATCCTGTTAATTTTGTGCCATTGACAGACTTCCAGAGTGTCCTTGAACACCGCCTGTAAGCAATGTCACTTTTTCTCTTCATTGGTTTCTCCATGTAATTCATAGTCTTGCTGATGCCTAAGTCAATGAAGAGACTGAGAGGCTACTTGAGACTTAGTTTAAAATAAATCCAAGCTGTTGTAATTTTTGTAAGGAATTATTTTCTCTTTTACATATATAGAGATGTATGTTCCATGTGTGTACTTATTTTTTTCTTCAAGTTCATGCTTACTAGAGAAAGACAAGATGAGGACTCTACAGCTTAGTACGATATAATCCTTATACTTCTATATGAAACTATACTTATAATAGTTTCAGTATAGACTTGGGTTTATTGGTGTTCATAAGTCATTATATAGGGATATATGTATCTAGACTTCGATATGAATATATATAAAAATAAAATTGTAGGTCTTATCATACTATGAAGAATTATAAGTAGAATTCAACACCCATGTCTTCATCTTCTTCTTTTTTTTTTTTTTTTTTTTTTTTTTTTTTTTTTTTTTTTTTATCTTTTTGAAACAGGATCTTGCTATGCAGTTCAGGCTGGCCTTGAGTTCACTTTTGTAGCCCAGGCTGGTCTCACACTGGCACTGATCCTCCTGCCTCAGCCTCCCAAGTTCTGGGATTACAGGCGTGTGCCACTATGCCCAGCTTCTCTCTCTCTCTCTCTCTCTCTCTCTCTCTCTCTCTCTCTCTCTCTCTC